>CAUYRH010076061.1:0-13535 GCA_963574655.1 Perodicticus potto | reverse complement strand
GGGTACAGGCACTCGCCTGCAACTTGCCAGGCTGGAGGGGAGGGAGCCTCGCCCGCAGCCCCACCTGTAGTCTATTCCTGGTGGGGCGCTTGTTCCAGCTGGCAGGGGTGGGGGTGCTGCTTAGGGACCTCCTCCCTCTGTCTCAGCGGGGGGTTACGCTTCTAGTTCATCAGGTAAGGGGGGAAGGGTGTGCAGTGAGTTTAGAATGGTGGGGAAAACTTTAGTTCAGTTTTTCTGCCTAACAACTGGAGTTTTCAAAGTCACACTGGGGTACTCAGGGGAAGCACACCTCACTTCCCACAGCACTCTTTCGTGGGGTGAGACAAGAGGTCCACAGTTCACCGCCTGTCTGTAGAAAACTCGTAGGAGCAAAAGAGGAGAATAAAAAGAAAGGAAACTGAAAAGCAAGAAACTCGGAGGTTTCTTGGGGGAGGGGATGGGCACTCTTCCTTTCAGATGAATTTTGTACCTGAGTGCTTTCTTGGGGTTGCAGCCAGTCTCAGCAGAGGTTATCCGCAGAAATCACTTCTCTCTCTCAGCTGGGTTCCCAGTATTCAGCTTAATTGTGCAGTTTCTGGAAGTTATCTTCCCTTTTGGATGGGAGCCTTTTTTGGAAGCTGCTTCCAGTCAGCCATCTTGCTCCACCCCCCTCCCCTCTGGCTATTTTTTGATGCAGTTTGGCCCGGGCTGGGTTTGAACTGGCCACCTTTAGTATATGGGGCTGGCGCCCTACTCACTGCATCACAGGTGCCGCCCAACCCTGCTACTGCTTTATCAACTAGGTTTATGTAATATTTTAAATCTTTTGTTTGGGCCCAGGCCAGGTGGCTCATGCCTATAATCCTAGCATTCTGGGAGGCTGGGGCAGGTGGATTATCTGAGCTCAGGAGTTCTAGACCAGCCTGGGCAAGAGCGACACCCCATCTCTAAAAATAGCTGGGAGTTGAGGCAGCCACCTGTAGTTCCAGATACTCAGGAGTCTGAGGCAAACGGATCTCTGAGCCCAAGGGTTTGAGGTTGATGTGAGCTATGATGCACGGCCCTGTACACAGGGTGACAAAGTGAGACTCTGTCTCCAGAATAAATAAATAAATCTTTTGTTGTCATTTCAATAATGTTCACAGCATCTTCCCCAGTCCTAGATTCCATCTCAAGAAACTACTTGCTCGCTCATAAGCAGTAACTTTTCAGCCATGGAAGTTTTATTATGAGATTGTAGCAATTCTGGTCAAGCTTTTTTTCTATTTAGTATTTTTTTCTTTTTACTTTTTAATCTTTTTTTGGTTGTTGTTAAAAGCTAAGATACAAACACACATGTTGGCTTAGGTCTAGAGAGTTTTAGGAACATCAATATCACTTTCTTCTACCGCCACATCTTGTCCCACTAAAGGATCTTCAGGGGGAATAAATACATAGAGTTGTCATCTCCCCATGATAACAATGTCTTCTTCTGAAATAACTCCTAAACGCTGTTTTAGTTAACTTTTTTTTTTTTTTTTTTTTTGTAGAGACAGAGTCTCACTTTATCATCCTCGGTAGAGTGCCGTGGCATCATACAGCTCACGGCAACCTCCAACTCCTGGGCTCAGGCTATTCTCTTGCCTCAGCCTCCTAAGTAGCTGGGATCACAGGTGCCCGCCAGAATGCCTGGCTATTTTTCTGTTTTGCAGTTTGCCCGAGGCTGGGTTTAAACCCACCACCTTTGGTATATGGGGCTGGCGCCCTACTTGATGAGCCATAGGTGCCACCCTGTTTTAGTTAACTTTTAAAGTTAGTTTTTATCAAAGGTATAAGATCTAAAAGGATCTAGCTCCTTTTATCTTTATTTTAAAATTGAATATCTAGTTGTTTCCAGGCTATTTCTTGAAAAGACTGAGGCATGTATTTTTCCTTTGATTTGATATTTAATAGGGGAAATATTAAAAACTTTATCATGTGGTGCTACCAAATTGGTTGTTTACACACCTTTAATCCTGCAACCCAAAATAGCCTTTGCACTAGGTTGGAGGATTATGGATTAAAGATAGTGGATCTTGTTTTATTCAACAATCTGAAAATTTGAATCTAATCACATTTTGACTACATAAACCAATATACAATGCTAATAATCTATAATTCTGTGATGAATCCTTGTATATTAGAAATAATTGCCTACCGATGTGCATGTTTGATTTTCAAATACTGGATTTCGGCAGCACTCGTGGGTCACTGGGTAGGGTGCCAGCTCCATATACCGAGGGTGGTGGGTTCAAACCCGGCCCCGCGAAACTGCAATAACAACAAAAAATTAGCCGGGAGTTGTGGCGGGCACCTGTAGTCCCAGTTACTCAGGAGACTGAGACAAGAGAATTGCCTAGGCCCAGGAGTTGGAGGTTGTTGTGAGCTGTACGACACCAGGGCACTCTACTGAGGATGATAAAGTGAGACTCTGTCTCTAACTAAAAAAAAAAAAGAAAAGAAAAAAAATTGACAAGATTTGGTATAAACAAACCTTAAAGGGTGGTGCTTGTGGCTCAAGGAGTAGGGCGCCATCCCCATATGCCAGACGTGGCGGGTTCAAATCCGGCCCCAGCCAAAAACAGCAAAAAAAAAAAATGATGGACACTTTATGTAGTGAAGAAGGAGGAGGTATTCTTCCAATTCTTTCTCAACCTCAGCATTAGCCTCTCCATACAGGAAAGCCCACCAAACCTGAAATACTATATACAATCCCACTGTCTCTAGCCTACCTTAGAGACAGAAATTACATGGAGGTTAAAAGTAAAAAGGCTAAGACACATTAGCCAGGTGTGGTGGTGTGTGCCTAGGGTTCTGGCTACTTGGCAGGCTGAGGTAGGAGGATTCACTTATGCCCAGGACTTCGAGGCTACAGTAAGCTATGATCACATCTCTGAACTTCAGCCTGGGAAACAGAGTAAAACCCTATCCCTATTAAAAAAAAAAAAAAAAGTAACAAGGTCTTTGATAGGTGTTTCATAAAATAAAAATTGAAAGCTATCAACAGATTAAATAGTGCTCATTGCAAATTGTACATGTTTTACCTCTTCATCTAGTTATTGCTCCTAGAGTCAAAAGAAGAGCTCAGAAAAGGAATTAAAGGATGACTGCAAAATATATTGAGCAAATTCCTAAGTTATTACCCACTAAGAGATGCTTTAGAGCCATCCAAGGAGACAAAAGTTTGGCTCAATTCCCCCACTCAGGAATTAGGCTACAGGTGCAAGCTTAAGTCTACCACCTACTGGTTTGTATACTGGTGCATGTTACGAAACTCCTCTTAGATTCATATTTGCTAGAAATCAAAAGGGATCAATAATGATATTTGTCTCCTGTAATATTTCAATGATTTAATTCCTATGGAGCTCTGGGTATGGTCCATAGAATATAATTTAAAACATTCAAATGTTAGCTATAGTTTGCTGTTTTTGACCAGCCTACATAAAATGTACACTGTACTCTTTAGATTCAGTGTCCAATCTGTGACATTGCTAGAATTCATGGTCCACTAGACCACAGGGTCACGATGTGCACCAACCCTGCAGACAGATCCTTCTGCCTTCCTGTCCATACAGGTGTGGCCCACAGTTTAGTTGTTGTCCCTTTGCCTGCCTTACTTTCCTGTGGCCCCACATCACACAGGTTCCAATAGCAATCTTATACATCCAGAGCCCTCCACCTCTGCCTAGAATCTCCTCTGGAAGTTACGCCTTACCTCATTTTATCTGGTTGGAAGAAATAACACTGAACATTCACTTCAGTGGTTGAAAGGCTCTAAAATCACAGAAATATGACTCATCAGAAGTAGCCACTAAAAATGTAAAGCTTTTCTAGTTAGGATGTAAGTATTTTCTAGTTAGGATGACATGCTCTTTTATCATACTAAGATTAAACACCTGTGAGGAAGCTAGTTTAAACCACCACCTATGTAACATATAGTTTTGTATGGGATACATTTCATGTGGATATTGTTTGTATATTTTTCTGTTATATGACTGAAACTCATCTGTTTGTACCAACCCAAAACAATACTAGATGTCTGGAAGCAGGGGTAAAATTGATGTTTGAAATTGTATTAAAAATTAAAGACTTATAGGGAAATCAGAGATTCCAACATCTAAAGCATCACCTGCTTTTTCATTTTCTTGATACTTTCCGTTATTAAGCATTGCCTAGATTTTTATATGCATAGTACATACAAAGACTCTGTAATAAATAAACACATTTGTCTTCAAGTCTTGGAAGAGGAAGTTAGAAATGTCACATGTGTGGCTCGATTTTTCTTAGTGCCTTTCAGATAACTTCAATGCAGCTCTAATCATACAGTAATGAGCTGTTGGTCTGATTTAATTGTATTATACTCACTCTGCTCCTTCATTTTGCCTCCATGTGGCTTTATGCTTCATCTTCTTCCCTTCTCTTCTCATTTCATTCCATCAGCTTTTCTTTCAAGAATGATGATGCTAAGCCAAAATACGTTTATTTCTAATAATCATAATCAAACACACTCATGAAAATAATCTGAACACCGAAAACAGAAATCTGTATATCTTTGAAAAATCATTTTAAGCATTTAAATATATGGGAAAAAACCCAATTGTTATAAAAAAATTCTTACGTTATTTAATTTATTTTATTTATTTTTTTGAGACAGAGTCTCACTTGGTTGCTCTGGGTAAAGTACTGTGGCATCACAGCTCAACATCAACCTCAAACTCTTGGGCTCAAGCAATCCTCTTGCCTCAGCCTCTCAAGTAGCTGAAACTATAGGTGCCTGCCATAACGCCCAGCTATTCTTTCTTTTCGTTTCTTTCTTTCCTTCAGCTTTCCTTCTTCCTTTCTTTCTCTCTCTCTTCCCCTCCCTCCCTCCCCTCCTTCTTTCTTTCTTCTCTCTCTCTTTCTTCCTTCCTTTCTTTCCTTTTTAGAAACAGGGTATTGCTCTTGCTCAGGCTGATCTCAAACTCCTGAGCACAAGTAATCCACCTGCCTTGGCCTCTCAGAGTCTAGGATTACAGGCATGAGCCACTGCGCCCAGCTCTTGCTATTTTAAATCCACTTTCTATCATTGTCTAAATATAAACCTGTATTTTTCCTAGCTAAGAAACCAGTGTCTACACTTTTCTTTGTGTTCTGCCCCATTACTTATTACTTCAAATTTATATTTCTAGGAATCAAATAAACCTTCCTTGTCCCAAAAATTAGGCCACATTTTTGTACACGATTTCCCTAGATAATTTCCTATAAATATATTTCATAGTTCTTCTAAAAACTCATAAAACTTGATCCTAATAGAAGAGTAACACTCCTATCTGCCATAGCTCTTGCAACACTTTTTACAAGTCATCTGTATTTATTTACAGTATTATATATATAACACACACACACATACACACATACACTAGGAGGTCTGACAATTAGAATAGCAAAGATAACTCCTTGCTGAATATCACTATGGTCACCTTCAAAGTACTCCCCTTGGGAAGCTATGCACTGATGCCAGTGCCTATTCTACCCTTTAGAGCAATTTTGGAGATCTTTTACTAGAATGGCCATTAGACCTGTCATTGTATTATCCTTAATGTCCTGAATGTCATCAAAATGTCTTCCTTTCAATATCTCCTTTATCTTCAAGTAAAGAGAAAAGTTATTGGGGGCCAGATCAAGTTAGCAGGGAGGGTGATCCGATACACTTGTTTGTTTACTAGCTAAAACTTCCTCACAGACAGAGCTGTGTGAGCTGGTTGATTGTTGTGATGCAAGAGGCATGAGTTGTTGGCCAAGATTTTCAGTTAAGATTTTCCTAATTGTTTCTCTGTCAACATTTACTTGGTCTGCTGTGTTTCTTATACTCAGATGATGATGTCAACATTCAATTTGACAAATGTTTGTAATGTTTTCATCAATTCTGCTTGTTACTGGCTGCCCTTACTTCTCTTCATCTGCCCATACTTTCTCTCTCTCAGAAAAACACTTAATCCATTTGTAGACTGCTGTTTTCTTCATGGCTTTATCTCCATGAACTTGAACTAACGTGTCCCTGATATCACTTCCACTGTTGACAGGTTTAACAAGAAATTTATTGTTTGTTTTTTGCTCTATTTAAGCTCCAACATTCTCATACCGTTCAAGGTAAACATTTCACATTGTATATTGAAGCAACACTGAACCCCATAAATGCATCAATGTACAAAGTTATGATTTAATAAAAAAAAAGAAAAACACACAACAATAATGAACACCACTAAGCAAGACACTGCCATACGTTGACATGAATACAGCTTTGAGTTGTACATCAGCCGAACACTGATATACCAAGTTCATGAAATCTTACTGAGCTTTTTGTACAGTGCTGCCAACATAGACACACAGGGGCAAGTTTGAGAACTTAATTGTCAGAGCTTGTGTGTCGGGCTCCTGCCCCGGGGGCTAAGACCTGTGGCTTAGTGACCTCTGACTGCAACTAACTGAAGAAATATAGAGTTAGAAACGACAGTAAAGAAAGACACATTAATTAAAAGTGGGAGCTCAGGGATCCATTGACTGTGGGATTCCAGGAATGGCACTGAGTGTTCCACTCTGCTTTTATTGGAGTCTATTTGCCCAGAGGGTAGGAAGAGGGAGGGAACAAAGATGCCAGCAGTTTCTGAGGGAGCATATCAGCTCACATTGTTATTATTATTAACCTTAAGGGTAGCCTTGAGAAATCTGAAATCTGAGCCTTATATCAGGAGAGCATCCCACTTGAGATCATACACACAGATTTCTAGAGAGCTGTTAAATTCCATTAGTTCCCTGTGGAGTAAAATGCCACTGGTGTTAATCCATTCCTCTGAGGAATTGGTGGGAGGGAGGAATTTTCCTGTCATCACCACCACAAGGGATCTTCCTCTGTGATAAGGGATATAAGCTCTTCTGCCCATATCTCAGGGCTTGAGTTACTCCCTTGATCTCTGCCCCAGGCAAATGCAAATCTCCACAATGGGTATCTGTTTTGCCTGTTTACTAGGCAGGAAATGACCTAGTTAATGTATCTTTCTAAGTCTTTGCTATAGTCTCTTCTATGACCATTTTTCCTCAGAGTGCTCACAGACCCAGCAGGAGTGTTTGCAAGCTAAATCCCCAATAGGTTAGAATTTCAGAAAAGGCAGGAAGCTTGTTAGCAATGGCTGGCTTAAATGTAAACTAGCTGACTTTTCTTTGTTCTGACTCACTCAGCTTACTTTTTAGTTTTCCTCTTTTTCTAGGGGTGCTTTGCCAAGAATGGGGTCTTTGGTCCATTCTTCCTGTGTTGTGTATGTGCATATATATATGTGTGTGTGTGTGTTAATATTGTGCCTGTGCATTTATCCAATAAGTCTGAGTATTTTTCTTTGTGGTGCTTCATTATCTGTTATTTTTAATGAACTAAATCTTACTATTATTTAACTATTTGAGTAGCAAAATCCAGATACTCTATGTATTTTAAAATACAAATTACATATATTACATGTTTCTCAATTAATTTTATTCCTTCTCACGTTTGCCTCAATATTGTTATATTATAAAAAGAATTATAGAACAGTTTGTAAAACATAACACAATTTTCTAGTATTAAAGGAATATATGAATCAGAAATCTTATAAAGGCGGTGCCCATGCTCACTGGGTAGGGTGCCAGCCACATACACTGAGGCTGTCTGGCTCACACCCAGCCCAGGCCTGCTAAAACAACAATGACAACTGCAACAAAAAAAATAGCTGGATGTTGTGGCAGGCACCTGTAGTCCCAGCTACTTGGGAGGCTGAGGCAAGAGAATTGCTTAAGGCTGAGAGTTTGAGGTTGCTGTAAGCTGTGATGCCAAAGCACTCTAACCAGGGTGACAGCTTGAGACTCTGTCTCAAAAAATAAAAGAAGTCTTATAAAGAGGTAAAGAACTCAGGATTTGGAGTCAAGCATACCTGGGTTAAAACTAGTTCCTATGATTAACCAGCTGTAGGATTCTGTGCAAATTGTTTAAACTCTTTAAGCCTCAATGTCTTCATCTGTCAAATGAGCATAGTAGTGCTTATCTCTTAAGATTGTTATAAGGTTTAAAATGAGATCATGCTCACAAAGAACTTGGCATAGTGATTGACAGCAAGTAAATACTCAATGAACATTAGATATTGTATGTATGTAAATGTAAGGCAAAGCTTACTCAGAAATGTCACTGGTGACTATCCTAATTAGATTTTGGATTTTTTTCTTTGAGGTTTAACTTTATTTTGTACTTGCTCTATGATTATATAATAGGTGTTCCAACAAGCTGGTTAGATTCCAGGGATACTCTAGTAACAGCACCGAGTCAGTTAAAAACAATAAAAGTTTCTGTTACAAGCTTCTTCCTTTTGAAACTTCCTAAACCTATACTAAATCTTATCAGCTGGCAATGATTATGACATATGTTTCAGACATAAGGAACAAGCTGCTGCATCTGGTGAGGTGCTGCCCCTTCTTGTTATGAGGCAAGTCCAGATAAAGATGGAGTCAGGATGGATGATGGTGATGGCACCTGCTCACTTTCTAGATAAATACCATGTATCATGTTTTCTTCTTTCTGAGCACTACAACTAGCACATACCACTTAGGTAGTTATTGTGCTGCTCTGCTTCCATTGAGATGCAATGAGCCATGAAGAAATCCTCCCCAGGGATCTTATAATGATATACTACAGGCTCCTCTGGAAGTGGAAATACACGCTGCCCTGATCTACTCTCTAGGGAGGCGACTTCACACTGGGGGAGGGAGGACAGCCAGGTGGCCACTGGTGCCCTTGACAACTCCAAGTCCCTACTCTCCCTCCTTTGCTAGATATTCAGGTGAAATTCTTTGTGGAGGATGAAAGAATTGGCATTCTCGACCAGAGAATGTAATTCTATTCTTTAAAAAAAAAAAAAATGGCCTAACTGTAAAATATAAGTTTAATTAATTAGTTAAGGGATGATAGTGATCATTTTTCCACTTAAGAATTAGCATGAATACCAACTGTACATGAGAAAGCCTTTCATGTCTTAATGCTCTCATTTAAGACAGGGATCTGAACCCTCACTTGGACCATTTCTTTGCCTTTTGGATGTGCCTGCTAAATTTTGAAAGATTTCCAAATTGATAGTTTAGGTTTGACTCTTTATTTGCCAAACAAATACTAATATGTATGTAAATTTTGAATAATGATCTGAAGTTTGTAAAGGATAATTCATAGGCATTTTTAAAAGTTAAATGCATGCCCATTTGTCATTGGGTCTTGGGGCCACTTTTTGCTTTGCTTTTTCTACCTTGTATGAAACTATTTAATAACAGTAGTGAATAAATTTTTTTCAGAGTATATTTTTAAGTTCAACTTTAATTTTTCTTCTTTTGTGAGCTAATTTTACATTTAGTGGTCTCTTTTTATCGAAACTTTTCCTTATTAGAGTTTTCTTACTACATGGACAAAAAGTAATAGAAGTTAAATATCATATGCTGTTTAAAACTATTACATGTCTTTCATTATTTTGATGTTCTTCATATCACTCCCTTATTTTCAAGTCAAACTATTCCCCCTTCACTAACGACCCATGTTGCTGGAGATAAATTGCTGAATTATTCATATAGTTTCTTAACATTCTAACTTGTCAAATATGAATAAGGTCATATAAGATTGTGTAATTGGGTGATTGTCACCAAGTCTCAAGGCCTTTTTTTTTCCTTTAATATAAAAATACATTTGTGTATTTTGAGAAAAATCATTTTGGAACACTTCAGGTTAACAAATAAATATAATACAAGTTTTGTTCAATAAAGCCAATAAGAGTATATTCCAGGATTCATTTCTATGATAAAGTGGAAATGGGGAGAGAGAGAGACAGAGATGAGAGACAGAGAAAGATAAGTGTTTCTGGGGAAAAAGTTCGAAAGAGACAGAAAACAAAAGAAAACACATTAAAAAAAATACAGGGAATCAGTAAACTCTGAGATTAGCCCTACTGTAAACTAAAGTACCCCTGTTACATATTATCTCAATCACCTTTGAATCTTGAATCAATCAATGCTAATTGGCTTTCTAACAATTTTAAAATGTTTCCATCTCTATTGGGAAGCATACGGTTTGCTTTTTATTTTCATAGTTAAAATAAAGGTTTATTTTTGAATAGAATTACAGAAATTTTATCCATGCATGAAGGAGTAACTTGAGTTCACAGACATTTTTACTCAACTCCTCATGGTGTCCTGTTCATGAAAGTGCTAGATCCGTAGCCTCAGTGGCCCTTTGAACTCACAGCTCTTTAGATCACCTTTATTTTCTCTGTGCAAAGTCATAGCGCTTCATTCCACAGTGCCTGAAGTCATAATCAGAATTTATTTTTTGACCCATTTTCTCCTCATCTGATACATATTTCTTTTATTCTCCAAATATTCAACCAGGAACAATAAATGAAAGAACATTATTTAAGGCAGGGGAAAAAAAATAGGGAAATCGATATTTTATCCACCATTCCCAAATTGCCAGCTATTCTTTTTTTTTCTTTCAACTATTCTTTAAATCAAGACTGTCCATCCTGCGTGGGCCTCATGCTGATTTTGTGAGGATTTTTTATTTTTGTTTTTTCTTTTTTGCTCATCTGTGATATTGGATATCATGGCACTGATCAGCTTTCATTACTGTTTGTGTATTTAACATATGGCCCAAGACAATTCTTATTCTCCTATGTACAGCAGAGAAGAAAAAATGAGCATGACCGAGAGACAGGAGACATTATTAAGGGAAAACTTTGTTTATTGGTTATAACAGCATCATCAAAGCAATAAATGAAGCACTTTAAGCTTTACGGATATGATCCAGCCATAGGCTATACCCAAGATGGGTGTAGTTCTTCTAGGAGGAGATAAACTTGGCTTTTACCATTGTTTTTACTTTCAAAGTAAACAATTTGTCTGTTAGGTTATTAGTTTTTATTTTCTGGTATTAAAATTCGGTGATGTCAATGCTTAACATATTTTACAAGTTGGGTGGTGCCTGTGGCTCAGTGAGTACAGCACGGGCCCCATATGCTGAGGGTGGTGAGTTCAAACCCAGACCCAGCCAAACTGCAAGAAAAAAATAGCCAGGAGTTGTGGCGAGCACCTGTAGTCTCGGGAGGCTGACGCAAGAGAATCGCCTAAGCCCAAAAGCTGGAGGTTGCTGTGAACTGTGATGCCATTGTACTCTACTGAGGGTGACAAAGTGAGACTCTGTCTCTAAAAAAAAATGTATTTTACAAGTTGTTATCTCAAATGTTGGATAAATGAGAAGTTTTCAAAAGAATAGAAAGGCAATGGGGCTCAATTTGAATAAATGACATATTGGCTGGGTGTGGTGGCTCACACCTATAATCCCAGAGTTTGAGGAGCTAGGAGGATTGTGGCCCAGGCCTCCAGTCCTAGTTACTCAGGAGGCTAAGGCAGGAGGATCATTTGAGTCCAGGAGTTTGAGGTTGCAGTGAGCTATGATTGTATTACTGCACTCTAGCTTGTGCAACAGAGCTAGACTCTGTCTCTAAAAAATAAATAAAATAAATTAATTAATTAATCAATTAAATAAATAAGAGTTTTGCTACTCTTGGCAACAAGTGCCATTTTATTATAACAAGTGACATTCAACCAATATTTTTCAAACAGTTACCACATACCAGGAACCTTCAGCTTCCTGCTATGAGCTGGTTCTTCCTTGTGTATTAGATACAATTATCATCATCCCATTGTTGATGCATGGAGAGCTAAGGGTCAGAGAGGTTAAGTGACTTGCTCAAGACTGCACAGCTCATAATAAGTAAAGCCAGCTCGTAATGAGTAAAACCATATAGTCAGGCTGTTTGATGCTGCGCAACCACATGCAATTTACTTCAGGGTTTTATCAAGTCTGCTAGAAGTCAGAAAACAGAGAGCTGGAGTTTGTGCACAGAATCCTCAGACTGGTAATCTGGGCCAGGAGAAATATTTACTTGACCTTGGTGAAGTTACTTAACTTCTTTATGCCTTAGGTTCTCTGTTTGTAAAATGGAGATATTAACAGCGCCTACCTCACTGGTTTTCCCTGAAAATTAAATGTGTTCATGCATAAAAAGCACTTAGAAAAATGTCACATACACAGTGATCACCATTATTAAATCTTATGAACCATTTGTTATTTAGAATTGTGTTCTAATATATTTTCAACTCACCAGAGGGTTTTTCTTTAATTTCTTTGTTTCTGATTTTGGAGGGTGGTGAGTAAGACAAAATAGTAGCAGATGTTCAGCTGTTGGGGTTATAAGAAGAAAATTGCACAAAAAAATGGTAGATAACATGATTGCTTTGAGAGATACTGAAATGAAGAAAACAAAGAATATATAATGTTTTATATTTGATTACAGAGGTTCTCAACTTGTGGGTTGCGACCCCTTTGTAACAATGAAAATACATCGCAGCATTAGGAAGGTTAAGAACCACTGTATTAGAATGAGGATTTCTAAAATTTACCCTAGAGTAACACACACACACACATCCTCATAGTTATCTCTATTGAAATCAAACCCTGAGAGTTTAATGGTAAAACCCAGCACATTAAACCCAAAATAATAAGCACAGGGGGTCAGGGAAAAAAAAAAAGGACAGGACACAGTCTCACAAGCACATCCTCAGAGCTCTCCCCTGCCCTCATTCCCAGCCTTTTTCTCCCTCCACATGCTCCTGTCCTGAATGTAGCTGTGCTCAGGGCTGTGGTTAGGCTGGGTATCTGGCCTCCCACTATCCATGTGTCTGCACCTTTTGTAGTTGCCTTCCTTCCCCTGGTTTCACCTCCCCCCAACTGTTACTGCACTCCCAGCCTCTGCTGTACATATGGACTTTTAAAAGTCTTTAGTCAGGCATCAATACTGAAGTTTGTTATTCCTCCCCTTGGTGGTGTTCAAAATCATGCCAGGTTCTTTGAATTCTAAACATGGTCAGCTTCACAAATAATTTTCATGAACTCCTTTGTAGCAGTGGGTGGTAAGGAGGAAAAGCATATCAATTTCCCTGCAAGCTATATGAGAGTGATTATGAATGATCAACAATCACAGAGCCAATGGAAGATGTACTGAATCTCTAGAATCAGTGGGAACCATGCTCATTAAAAATGACCTCTTAGGATAGAGCTTCGTCTAACTTCAGTCTATATTTCTTTTTTTAGTTTTCATTTCTGTAATAAGGTTTGACCTTCTTTTTTGTGAAAATATTTGACCTTTCTCTTTAAGATTCCTAAATAGGGAAACATGTCTTCCTGTGAAGAAGTGTATATATTCTATGAAGTGTATACACGGCTGTGTGTGTGTGTGTGTGTGTGTGTGTGTGTAGGTACCCACATGAGTGCTCCTGGCAGGGGTGGGTGGGAAGACAATAATACTCTTTTTTTTTTTTTTTTTTTTTTTTTTTTTAAAAGACAGAGTCAAACTCTGTTGCCGAGCCTATAGTGCTGTGGTGTCAGAGCAACCACAAATTCCACGGTTCAAGCAATTCTCCTGCCTCAGCCTCCTGAGTAGCTG
>CAUYRH010076057.1:0-18634 GCA_963574655.1 Perodicticus potto | reverse complement strand
TTTTTTTTGAGACAGAGCCTCAAGCTGTCACCCTGGATAGAGTGCTGTGGAATCACAGCTCACAGCAACCTCCAATTCCTGGGCTCAAGCAAGTCTCCTGCCTCTGCCTCCCAAGTAGCTGGGACTACAGGCACCCGCCACAATGCCCAGCCATTTTTTGGTTGCCGCCATCATTGTTGTTTGGCGGGCCCGGGCTGGATTCAAACCCGCCAGCTCAGGTGTACGTGGCTGGCGCCTTAGCCACTTGAGCCACCTAAGACATTATTTTCAGCAAAGCTGCCACTGTTTTGAAATTGTTGAGTACAAATTAATTTAATTGCACCAAGTATTTTACATTGTTTCATATAAATTAATATTATTTAGGTCAACTTTTAAGTTTTTAAATCATACTTAATATTTCCTCTTTATGTGTTTTTTAAAGCTTTCCATGTTATTAAATGTGATTTTATTATACCTTGAGGCCTTTAGTTACTAGAATATTCCAGGTTCCCAAATGGGCCCTCTTCTCCCTTCTGTTTATAGTAGGATGCGTCCCAGTGCTCTAGAAAGTATCTGCATACTGAAAGTTCCCTAACGTTTATCTCTTTTTCTGTACCCTGAATGCTAGATTCATAGACTCATGGCTCCCTGGGCATCTCCTTTCACAAATATATTACATAACTGAAACATAAAGGTCCAAAATGGAACTCTTGATTTCTCCCCATAATTAAATAGTTAAGCAGATATGTTTCATACAACACTTCTCTGAACCTTTCATAAGCTAGATCATGTTGTTAATTTCCAAGAGTCTCCCAGACTTGAAAAATGCCGTTCTGGAACCCTCATAGGGAATACTGTTCTCGAACTAAATAGCTTCAAAGTAAAACCAGTTTTCCAACCAGAACCAAACTAATGGAGCTAAGTACTATGGCCTGGTGCGAAGGCAGTCTAAAAGCATAAGCATGCAGAGGGAGGCTGGACTTGCTGAACGATGCTGATAATCTGATGTACAGGAGCAGCTGTGATGTAACTGACTTCAACTTACAGTATTAATAAGAAGACCTGCTAGGAAGCAGAAGGTGGAGAGTCTGACCTGATGCCTTCCTTGTGAAAATCACCAAAGGCTTGCTAGACCTTCAGGACTCAAATCTGGGTCAAGAGAAAAGAGCTTGGCAGTATCCCCGCCATTCCATGTCTGAAAGTTTTAAAAGACACTGATACTGGGCAAATGTAGAATAATGAGCATTCTTAACACTTTTGAATTCAGATGTAAGATATGTAATTTTCAAATGCATCCTTTACAAGGTTGACAGAAAATCTGTCCCTCTCTACCTACCTCACGTCCTCCACTACATCAGCACCTTTCCCCTACACTTATGCAATGTCTACCATTCCAATCCCTTGTGAGTTTTTAAAAGATGACTTCATAAAGATGGGGAGGTGGAGAGATCAACTCCCCTGCTTCTTCCAGGAAGAAGTAAGTACATCCCTACAAAATGATGATGGCAGTGACTCAGCAGTCAAAGACTATTACCATATTAAGAATCCTATGTAGTAGAAAAAGAACTGGCTCTGGGGTCAGGCTGACCTTGGTTTCCATTCTGGTTTAGCAACATAGTGATTCTGTGCTCTTATAAGTTAATCAACTGCAAAGAGCCTTAGTTTCCGCATATAAAACAAAGATCACCAAACCCACCTTGAAGGGCTAAGGTGAGAATCATTTATTTATGTATTCAGGTATTTAAAGTGCCTAGGCAGTGACTGTTTCATAGGAGACCCTTATTATTAAAAAATTAACTCTTAAGCCCCATAGTATAGTTTTAAAGCATTACCATTTTAATATTTACTACATTTTGGGTCCTGCAGGAACTGCCTCCAAAAAGGAGATGAGAAGATTTATAATCTGAATAGATTAGAGTTTCATAAAGCACAATGAAGCATGCAAGGGGCTCTATCAAAAACCATAAATAAGCCACCATGCATGTATTATGCAGTCAACTCTCAATTATTTATGTAAGGAAGGAAAGAAGATAGGGACAGTCTAAAAGAGTAAGTAATCAAAAAAATCTCTTAGATTTGTCTTGACATTTGCATTGAACTCAGATGCATGTGATGTTCAGGTAAAGAGATTTTTTAATGTATTTTTTTCTTTATGAAGTCCTGAATTAGAACCATAGGCTGGACATGGAGCTTTCCCACATATTCTCCCAAACAGTTCCTCAAGCTGGCAGATCGAGAAAAAGAAGTGAAATCCAAGTCATTACACACTCAAAGCTCCCTAATGATAGAGATGTTCCAAACCTTGGATAAAATCTGCATTCATCATAAGTAGAAATGGAGTGAATATGAAAATACCAACAGAGCAAGTGATTAAGAATCATCGTAGGTAAATCAAAACATACAGAGAATACAGATTTGGGTGTGCTGCTCTTTGGCAATAGTTCACAATATTAGTTTGGGGATAACAGAAAATCTAGCAGCAGAGATGATGTTAGTGCTATAGAAGGACTAAAGATAACATTCATGGGAATATGGTCTCATAAAGTGCTTGTTCTGGATATTGCATTGGTAACTGGAAACAAAGAAGGCACATCATTCAATGCCATGGAGATTGCTAAAGCCTGGACCTGTATTTTAAAACTCCTAAAAGATGCAGCCTGTTCTTTTCCTCAGATCCATAGTGCCTAAGCATCTGTTGGCTTAAAAAGCTATCCCAAGTGAGCATAAGTCTTTTTCAAGCAAAAAATTTAAAAATTAAAACATTAAAAACCCTTGGCTCGGCGTCCATGGCTCAACGGGCTAAGGCACCAGCCATATACACCTGAACTGGCAGGTTCAAATCCAGCCCGGACCCGCCAAACAACAATGGCGGCTGCAACCAAAAAATGGCCGGGCATTGTGGCAGGCGCCTATAGTCCCAGCTACTTGGGAGGTGGAGGCAGGAGACTCACCTGAGCCCAGGAATTGGAGGTTGCTGTGAGCTGTGATGCCACGACACTCTATCCAGGGTGACAGCTTGAGGCTCTGTTTCAAAAAAAAAAAAAAACATTAAAAACCCACACATACAGACATCACCTAGGGAGTACTGTTTGAAAAATATAATTGTCTTAATCATTCCCCTCCTGATATACACATTCCTTCAAATGTGACTTTGTAGATCCCCCCACAAGAGTTGGAGTTTATTTCTTCATCCCCTCCGATCATAACTAGTTTGGGAGCTTGATTTGATTAACAGAATTTGACAGTAGGGACTGAGTGTGAATTTCTGCGTTTAGGCCTTAAAAACCTTGCAGCAAAAACAAACCAAAAAAAAAAAAAAAACACCTTGTGGCTTCCACGCTTTCTTTGCATCTTGCCCACTGATCATGTGAACACATGTGAACAAGCCTGAAACAACCTACTATTGGGGTATAGTCTATATGCAACAGAGATAAGCTATCTCCCCTCAGGGCCATCCTAACTGCCTGGCAGTTGGTTGAAGATGAATGACTCCAACACAGACTAGAAGAGACAATTATATGGACCCAGTCCAAATTTCCAACCAACAGAATTTTAAGGTAAATAAATAGTTTTTTAAACTATGATGGTTTGGGGTAATTTGTTACACAGCAAAACCTACCTATTACACCATCCTAAGAAGAGATATTTGAAAAATAAACTTCAACATGCAAGATGCATGATCCTAGGTCTGAAAGGAAGATTTACGGATTAAAAACTATTCAAATTAGAGCAAAAAAATTCTGAAGGTGGGATGAGTAATACTAAGACCTAGCATCATCTCATGGGCCTCCATGTAGTGCTTCACTTCACGTCAGCATGTAGTAATCCTCTAAGAGGCTAAATTTCTATAGTTTCCCTGTCAGGATTCCCTGGGGACCCTGACCTGGGTTGGGAGGTCAAAAGGAGAGTTGACTCTGGGGAAATAATGAGATTTTACACCAACTTAAAGTATAAAGTCTGAGGAACCTGGGGAGGGGGGTACATTGACTCACATGCCAAGTAGCAAATTGAGGCAATGCAGCAACTTTCTGACTCCTCAGAAACCTTTTATTGATCTCCTACACAAATCATATATGCAAAATGCAAAGGTGCCAAAAAAGGATCCCAAGCTCCCAGGAAGATTAGGTAAAAGGCAATGGCCAGGTAATCAGGAACATAAGGTAGTGAGTTGTCAACAAAGGCCGATCATACACTTAGAAAGGAAGAAGGGAAAACAAGTTTCCTCTCTGCAGGGCACACAAACCAGCTTCCATAAGCTAACTGCTGATCCAGAGTTCAAAGCCCTTAGCACCGTCTGCCTGCTGAATCTCCCCAGGTACAGTCTTGGTTACTTTACCCTATCTGGGCATCTCTGTGCTCCTTGTTCCTTTTATCTTCAGTGGTCTTGATAAGGAGCCCCCAGGGTTAGCCTACCTTTGTGCTTTACTCTGGATTGAGGCACCCTCTGCCTCCATGAGGCTAAATTTCTACAGTTTCCCTATATTTGCTAAATGGCTACAATGAAAAACTAGTGTTTTACTAAGAGATAAAGGCCAAATTATATAATCTTCAGCAAAGTGACTTCTCTCAGTTCCATAATGCTTCATAGACTTGTAGAACTTGACCAAAGACAAACTTGACTGAGGCTTCTAAGTCTCTCATAAAGCCTAATATTTTTATTTCTTAGATTTAAAGGCAACAATTTAATGGAAATACCTGACGACCCAGATTGCCTTTGGGAATTGGTCTGAAAAGACATAACTGTTTTCATCTTTACTTAAATCTTCTTCTGTGCATCCTCCCAAGAGAAGAAAATTTACTTTAATTGCAGCAGCACTTCACAAAGCCATTTGTTAAAACAATTTATTTGAGTCGTTTAAGTTACAATTACAAAAGAACTATCATAAGCCTTTGCAACCTTTTATAAGCTACCCACCACACAAATTACAGCACAATGTCTCTGTTCCTTTAAAAAGTAATTTACTCTGGACCCACAGAGAATTCTAGGCTTAAAGTTCAGTAACAGGAATTTGGGCAAAAACTTGACCAGGCAATATCTGCAAAGTGGGCACCAATTAGTAAGCTGGGAGGAAACAGAGAAATTACCTTTGGTTTAGAAGTTTCCATTGGGGTTGAGGGGTGGGGAAAAAGAATTTGGGGGGAAAGATTTGAATATAGAAAATACTCAAAAGGATCGGCTTGGAGAAGACAAAGAGAATGAAGGAATATTTTGGATGAGGTATAACTTTCAGAACAAAAGTCAGTTCAGACAGAAGCTCTGAGTTGTCCATTTCTCTTCTGTAAGATTAACAAGAGGAGAGAGAAAAACTGCATCACCAAAGAAAGAGGTAACACTAACTCCTTTAGTCCTAAAAAATTAAAAGGACACCATCTCCCTTCTTCCTCCCCCATGACAACGTTTAGAGCTTTGCTCCCCCCTCTCTCTGATCCTTACTCTTCAGTGGCAATAGGCTGACAAAAGCTTCTATTTCCAAGAATATCTGTAACCTCCCAGCCTACTCTGTTTCTGGCTCTTTCAGGAAAGTGAGAGCTTAGGGCTAATGGCTCTTGTACAAAAGCAGTTTGATGGAAAAGGGGAAACCAGGAGGGAGCTGTATAGTCAATCTCAGGCTCTCCGAGGCACAAGGACAACAAGCATTTGACCTTTGGGTGTGTGGCAGCCTCACAGTTCATGTCTCATCTGAGCACCAGGTCTCACCTGCTCACTCAGCATTAATGTATCATAAGAGCTCTCCGCTCAGGCAGACAGAATAAAAATAGTCATCTCCTGACAGCATTCTCCTCTACCCTGTGCTCTGCTTTTGGTGTTCTTTCTGATACTGTTCCCTCTCGTGCTCAAGAGTTTAATCATGGGGGCCTGAAAGAAGAAATTGCCATTTTATGGAAACACATACACACACATACAGGGATTCTGTTGGTTAGCTTAGATCTATGGTTAGATCCTAAGGAAAATGAGAACAAAAGATGAAGGGAATTTTTCCAGAAAGCAGCCATCATCTCCCATCTTCCCAGGGTCCACCTTGAGTGTGTCAGCATGGGGAGGCTCCATACTAACCCAATGCAGCAGTGAGGAAATGCACCAATCCATGTGTCCAGGGGTTGCAGCCCGAGAGGGCCATCATCTCAAATGAAGAATAGCTCATGTTACAAAGCATCATATCTCTTTCCCCCATTCAGAAATCATATCCTTCTCCACTTACAAAGACAAACCAGGACTCTAGTTTACCCAACTAGAGTCCTGGTTTCCTTCTGCTCATTACTTTCTGAAAATTTCTCCTATGAGACTTGAGGATACATAACTATAAAGAGCAGGCCTTCAAAACAGCCAACAAAATACTAAATCTCACTTGCAAGTTTTTATGAATCCAACATGAAAGGCCTATGGAACAGGTTTCCTTGGAGATTCTCTCAGCAATGAAATGGAAGAAACTGCCTCAGTGCCCTTCTTTCTAAAGCATGGCCACTGAACTCAAGTGCCTAGGCGTGGGAATGTGAAAATGTATTTGAGATCAAATACTGTCATTTTCTAGATCTTTTTTTTAAATCCAAAGTTCTATGTCCACTGGTTACTGGTCAAACTTCCCTTACTGTGATTTCACATGCAAGAGAAAGCAGTAATTTGCTTAGATATTACTTCCTGTTTGTTGCATACTGCTAGACTTCCCAGCTTCTCTGTCTCCATCCAATAGTTCCCATTATGCAGTACTTACTGTATACTTGATACAAAGGCTGTGTGTATATAGAGAGATGCTATATACAATTCAAAAATCTGTATAACATACAGATTATCCGCTTTTTGAAGATTATAAAAAGCTCAGAGAGGATGAGTTGTTTGCCTAAAGCCATAAAAAATCACAGAGATCGGGCGGCACCTGTGGCTCAAAGGAGTAGGGCACCGGCCCCATATGCCAGAGGTGGTGGATTCAAACCCAGCCCCAGCCCCAGCCAAAACTGCAAAAACAAAAAAAAGGAAGGAAAGAAAAAATCAGAGATCAGGACTCACAACCTTTATATATAACTGGCTCCAGAGCCCATTTTCATGACTATTCTCTACTATCCCTTAACTTTTACCTGATGATTGAATTTACCATACCCCAGATGTCTTCCTGAACCCATTGCCTGCCTCTGTCTAGAGCGACTGGTGTCATCCCAGGCAATCAGGATAGAAGCATTTGCTAAAATGTGGATTTTCCATAAGCTGTTCTCACAGGAACAAAATTCGAATGTGTGCAATCTTGCTAGTGTCCACTACTCTCCTGTGAGACCACTACCAATAGGTACTCCAACTGGAGCCCGGATCATTTAGAGGTCAGATGCGCCAGTCTGGAGTTAGTTGCGTCTGGATTAGAATAGCACCCCCAGCATTTTCTACCGATTTGACTTTGGGGAGTTCCCTTTGCCTTCCTAATCTCAGTTTCCTCATTAGTAAAAGAGGAAAAACCTCACCCTTCCACCTCCCATACGATGGTTTGGATGGAAGGACTGCAGATGAAGTGCTTAGTCGGCATATCACAGCACCTGACACTCTATCAAAGGCTTGGTAGATGGAACTCTACTACGATGACGGTAATGAGAGTCTGAGTCACCGCTTTTATCACAGAGAAAATCAGATGTGCAGAGAAAACATGAGCTTGCAGTATTGGATATTAAGTATTCTCATCTCAGGTGACCCCAACCTATTGGCAAGTGGGGATTAGTGAAGTGTCAAACTCTTTGTTCCCTCTGCTCTCTCTCCTCTAATCTCAACAAGAGGAGCTTCTATTTCCCTTGCTGTTAGGTAGGAAGTACCCCCTTTCATCCTTACTCTGTGGACATTGCTCTCCTCTCTCATATCACACAAACTCTCATGGCTTAGCCTAGATGGCAGACAAGATGTAGGAACAGAAATGGACTTACTGATAAAGCTATCAAGCTCAAAGGGTACTTCATGAACCACCTCCTTAATTTAAGAAATTTTATGTTAAAAAAGCAGTGAGATCCACTTCATATTTATCAGATTTGCAAAATGATAAAGTCTGGGTAATAACAACAATATGGAGGATACAGAGAAATGAAACATCCTTTACACAGCTAAAAAAAGTACAAATTGGTTATAATTGCCTTGAAGAGCGATCTTCCACCATATGATTCCTTTTGTTAAAACAAATTGCATTGTGTATATTTAAGGTACATGACATTATGTTATAGCACAGACACACATCTATGGTGAGTTGGTTACTACAGTGGAATAAATCAGCATATCCATCATCTTACATAATTACTCATTTTCTTCTCTGTGGCAAAAGCAGATATAATCTACTCATTGAGCAAAAATCATGATACAGTGCACTGTTATCAACCATAGTCCTCTTAGTATATTAGGTCTTTCAACTTGTTCACCCTACATATTGCTATTTTGTATCCCTTGTCCTACATCTCCCCACTTACTACCCCCAGCCATGACCCCTGTTGTATTCTCTATCTTGATATATTTGTCCTTTTTTCCCCTACATTCCACATATAAGTGAGCTCATGCAATATATTTCTTTCTATGTACACTGATTTCTGTGTATGCTTATTTCATTTAGCACAATGTCCTCTAGGTCCACTCATGTTACGTCAAATGGTCCATCTCCTTTTTAAGACTGAATAGTATCCCATTATATTATTATTATCCAATGACAAAATGAGCATTATATTATATATCCCATTATATTACATCCCATATATAAATATATATGTTTTATACATATATATCACTGCTTCTTTATCCATTTGAGTAGATATACACTATGTGATTCTGATCCACCTCTTATTCACCCTTGCTTGGGAATCACTGTTATTTAATATTTAAAATGTATATGGAGCTGTTCTATTTCACAATTTTTATCAATTAATATTATATTCAATTTTTAAAATTTAATTCATTAGAAATTTGGTGCTTAATTTTTAAATGTAAGAATGATAAGCCTTTCAGAAATAGCTTCTAATACATCTGAGGATTCAAAATAGATGAACTAATTTCTTAACAGGATGCCCACATTTTTTCATAAATCCAGATACTTACATCTGCGAGCAACTATATATTTGAGCAAGCTGACAAATATCCCTTCTCTGTGGTTCCTTGTTAAATGTTAGTGTTATAGGCAAAGAGGTAACTTCTATATAGTCATGACTTGTATTTTATAAAACAGAGTTGATAAAGTAGGTTTTGGAAAAAGACACCATCCCTTTACCACACTCCCCTAAACCCAAGGAAAACTGGACAACAGAGTTAGCATTTCATTTAAAATGACAAAATGAGCAATACTAAATAACTTACTTAACCCAGGAAGTATAGCATTATGTTTAAGAGAGTTAACTCTGGAGTCAGACTGCCTATGTTTAAATGTTGACTACACTGCTTACTGGCTGTGTGACTCTGGGTAGCTTACCTAATTTCCTTCTGCCTTGGTTTCTTAAAAATGGAGATAATAATGGTACCTGCCTCACAGGATCCATGTGAGGATTAGTCAAGGAAATCATGGCAGCCGGGTGCAGTGGCTCACATCTATAATTTCAGAGATTTAGGAGGTCAAGACAAAGAGTCACTTGAGGCCAAGAGTCCAGTACTAGCCTGGGCAACATAGTGAGACCCGGTCTCTACAAATAATAAAAAAATCATCTGGGCACAGTGGCAAGAGATACTCAGAGGGTTAAGGTAGGAGGATTACTTGAGCCCAGGAGTTTAAGGTTATAGTGAACTATGATTGGGCCACTGCTTCCCAGCCTCGGTAACAGAGCAAGACAGACCCTGTCTCTAAAAAAATAAAATAAAAATAAGAGATAAACATGGAAAGCACTTAGAGTACCTATCGACTGTCAATAAACATGAGCTATTTTTATCACTGTACCTTCCTCCTGCTATTTCCCAGGGAGGGAGCTGCTTATGAAGAAGGAGTCTGGCCTCACATCAAACACTGCAGAAGTGAAAGAGCTGAAGCTTGCTTAAGAAAAGTTTTAGGAAATAAACAGCTGCATGTAAAGGAACATATAGTCATTTGTAGGATTAAGTTAATCTACACATACCATGTATGTCAATACACTGACAACTGAAGTCTAATAAAGGCAAAATCCTAGAATACTGTTCCAGTTTGCACAATTCCAAAACTAGGAATGTAGTCAGAGTAGAAAGTATGCTGAACTAAGAGCTGTATCAGTAACTTCCATATAACCTTGAGTAAACTGCTTCACATTTTGAAATCTTAATGTCTCATCTAGGACAGAAAAACAAAAATCCACACACTACATACTGTATAAGGTTGTTGTGTAGATAAAAGAATATTACGTGGGAAAGCTTAGTACATTGTAAAATGCTGTGCAAATTTGAGTTATTCATCATTATTACTCTTAGAATCTTTCCTTGTCTGAGCTTTTCCCTTTAAAAAGCCTGAAGCAAAGATTTATTATGTACACACAGTTTATTTGGAAACATTGTTCCTGAGAGCAGGAAGAAGTTAGGAGGAACAGAAGTGAAATAGCAAAGGAGAGCCAACACCAGGTGTTACTGTGTTAGCCACCACTGCAGGCTACTGGTTACTTCATCCTCCAGAACCTTCCTGGATACCTACTTAGTGACTCCCAGAACCATCCACTAGGGAAATAAAGATGGAGCATCTTACTTATCAGTTTTCATCTCCCATAGGTGGCGGGTGGCACCATGGGACATTGTTTTCTTTGCATTTGAGAGGTGTGTATATGCCCATAGGTGGTCAGCTTCATGACGTCAGGTAGGTCCATGGTAAAAAAGATGGGAATATTCAGATCACCCCTGCCTGAAGCCGCTCTGAGCCTGCACAGACTGGGTTGGCACAGGGTGGCTGGAATAAAAGGCCTGAGCTGAGTTGAAATGGTTAGTACACAAGGGATGTCCTGCAGAGCCCTGCTGACAGGTCACCACCTCTATTATCCCTTTCTTGAGATAACAAAGAAAGGCAAGTGCAAAGTCATTGCAATCTGAAGGACAGAGTTCCAAATTACTATTGTTTCTTGTCTTACAATTACACAGGTGGTAACTTGAATTTTTTCTTACTAAACTTCTCTTGTCCTCCCTCATTTTCTCCTCTTCTCACTGCCTTACCTTAAAACTGCAAGATGTGAATTTAATATAAAATCCCCAATTCAAAGATTTTTCAAAAGCTTTCAGGCTGGCTTGCTTTCAGAGAAACAGAGAGAATGTAATGAGATGAAAAAATATAACTGGAAGGTTCAATGGCTGCCTATACACAATTTCTTGTGCTCCCAACTGTGGAGGGAAAGTAATTCTCCCATTTCAAAGTGTCATTCTGATAGAGTCAATCCTGATCTGTAATTAGATAAGCAGTGTACAAATTCGAATTTGGATGGCTTTGTTAGTCATGTTTAAGAAAAAAATCAATGGACAGTGTTGCACAAAGAAGAAGCATGCCCAATGCCTTTGATGTCAGACTCAAGTGTTCCAAGTCTTGCTATGGCATGGGGTGCTGAGTGATCTTAACCCATTTAAACCCACATTTTCTCACCTGTAGAAAAGGAGTATTGAACCCTAAGCCACAGAGTCATAGTGGAGATTTGAAATTAGAGAGAATATATGTTCCTACCTAAAACTATATCTGGAAAACAGGAAAGATTCATTAAATAGCTGCTATCATTATCATTATCACCGTCATCAACACTATTAGTTTTATTAATCTATATATTTCTGATACTTCTTTACAGAAAATGCAGGCTAATGTTTCCAACTCAAAATTTGAGAGAAGCAGCAAGACAAAGAGAAGAATCATATCCACAAAACAAGAGACCTTCCAGCTCCATGGTGTTTTTGCCAGCCCCAGGAACTCAGTCCATTTAAGAAACATTTACTGAGCACTTACCATGTGTCAAGCACTGTACCAAGTCCTGTAGAGAACACAGATGTGGTGAAGGCTCCCAATTTAATGGACAGGCACCTACACAAAGATGGAATTCATGGGATATAGAACAATTGGTAAGACTGGAATCAAGAACAAAGTTACATAAAGGAGTTTTGGTTTTATATGCCATAGGAAACCATTTAAGAGACAGACTCAAACCAAACAATTTTTGGAGTAGCTGTCATGCCAGAGGTTGAATGAAGCACACAAGCCCTCCATGTGATACTAGACATTGCTACATAGTGCCTACCATCTAGCTACTGTTAATATTTAAGGAAGGCAGAGGTCCTTCCATTAAAGGTGGAAATGAGTTCCCTCTTGTGGGTAGGTAACCATTTCATATTAGTTCAGCTGGGAAACAATCCATGCCACATACCACTGGCAGATTCATCTTCCATGTTCACTGACTTCTATAGCCCAATATCATATCCAGTTGTTTTCCAAGTGTGGTTTTCCAGACCAGACCTACTAAACAGGAGGTCTTAAGAGTAGGGCGCTACAGCCCATGTATTTATAAGACTTCTAAGTGATTCTGGAAGACACTAAAGTTTGAGCAACAGTGATGTACAGAGTAAAGTTCAAATTTAGCCAGGTGCCCAAAGCTGGCAGTCCCCAGGTATTTGAAATTTGACCTCTACTGACTTACACAATCTCACTGATAGGGGTTACCCTCACCTTGTCCCTCCTTACAGCCCAATAAATTATCTAAAACTACAGTTTGGTTCCTAAGATATATGACAGAGTGGATCCAGGAGCCAAGTTCATACCCTTTAATCTCTGAACAGAGAGCCTTTTGTCCTAAAACCTCCTCTATTATTCTTCCCCAGATAAATCAGGTTAAATAACGCACAAATCTCGAAGTCCCTCACATTATCACCTATTATTCCTGTTTGACCCTTTTCCTCTAAAATCATGGTGAAAAAGTATAAACGTTTAAGTCAAACAAACCAAGACTTGATTCCTTTATCTATCACTTAACTAGCTAAATAGCTTAGGAAGATCATTTTGGCTAAGCACTGGTTTGTCATTTATAACTTGGGGGTAATATTACCCATTTGACAGGATTGTTGTAAAAATTACATACATAGAATGCAGAGTGCTAGAAACTCCGTTATCCTCATTATCCATCATCATCATCATCAATAAGATAGAAAAGCATTCCAGAAGCTTAGGCCTTTCTTTTTAAAAGTAAAGTTTTTTGGAATGCAGTAATACTCATAAGCATTTATGGTTGCTTTTACACAACAATCATAGAGTTGAGTAGCTGCAACAGAGACAACATCAGAAGCAAAGATTTACTATCTAACCCTTTGCTGAAGTTATCCAAGCTCTGATAGAGCCACTGTGGATCTGTGCCTATTGCCCAGTACTTCCTCATCCCAAACACATACCACGGCTGGCAAGTAACTTTCATCAGGTCTGCCAAATCTCACGGATCAGAGGTGACTACCTCGAGCACTGTGTTGAGAAAGATTTGATTCTATGTCTGGTCATGGCAGAAGTTTATGTCATAATTATAGCTATCATTAAGCATGTACTGTGGGCCATAACTGTCTCAACCACTTGTACGTGGATTGTTTTAGGTAATCTTCCAACCAATCCTAAAGGAGAGGGGCTGTAATTCCCATCACTGTATGAACAAAGATGCTGCTGCTGCTTAGAAAGGTTAAAAAAACCTACAGTTGCACAACTAAGAAGTCACACAGAATAGCCAAGATTTAAATGCAGGTTACTTGACTATGGACTTTAACCACTGCCTTATGTCTGTTAAACTGGATTTTTTCCCCACCAACATCTGAACTCCTTTTCTGTATTTGAGAAATCCACCACTATGTGAGAGAGAGGAGGTCTATCCTCCAAATTTGGAAACTAATCATCCTAGGCTCAGACAATCAGATCCTCCTTTTGAAGTGGGGGTAAGTGGAATAGAAACGTAGGAAGTCTAGAATTCCTTCCACCACTGCCCAGGAGTGATAATGCAAGGGACAGTATTCAGGGTCCAGTGTTGGTGGTGCCAAAGGAAGGAAACAGGTGTCCAGTAGCTGAAGCAACACATCTTTGCCAGACTTTCCATGTCACAAGGCCCAGCTTATGCCTGGCTAAGTGGGACACAGGGGCGATTTACTGTGTATATGAGGTGGCTCACAGAATCAAGGGAATAAACTAAGTACCAGACTCAGAAGGTCCAGGAGTCAAAGACCCAGAAGGACTGGAGCCGAGGAACTGCTCTGGCAGGGCCATGAACCAAAGTTAAATGAGCTATACCTGGCTATTCTGTCTTTTCTTAAAGCTTCAAATTCACCTCTTGAGGGTTCAATGGGGCAACTTGGATCATGTGCCCACTACTTAGCTAAGAGTCACAGTCACTTTGATGGAAAATTCTGTCCAAAAATAATGCCCCCCAAAGAAAGAACGCATTTTTTTAAGGAAGTGAAAATGGATGCAGTGGTAAATAAATAAAATTATTTTTTTTAATCCAAGAAAATTACAACACTGACTTAGCTGTGTCTGCCATGGGTTGAGGAGAGGATAGTGCACCCTATGATCTTCCCCACATTTCTTCATATCTCGTTTCCTATTCCAGTCTCTTTCTAAATGCCTGTGTCCTTCAAATCCAGTCACATTCCATATCATCGATTAAGTCCACCCATGACATCTTCACTTTATCCATCCCTGCCCTTCTGAAGGTAGAAAGCTTTTATCTGTAAAATAATATAGCCTTCTGTCTGTAGGACCATGGTCTTTTCTCTTTATAAACTATAAGCACCTTCAGAGAAAAGTAATTCTATCTATCCCCTATAGCACATGGAAATGTTTCCTGAATATCAGTCTTTTATAAACTATTTTATGAATTTCTGACATAGTTCTGTCTCAAATCAACTATTTTTTCTTTAAATTTATCCTTCTTAGTTATCTATGTTAGCTGCATTCTAAGAAAAGTCAATCAAAAATTATGGGTTTAATATGGTTATACATTTTTCAAATGCAGTTGCTACCCTGTTAATAAGTAATATTCAGCCTTGCAATCTATTGAGAGAGATAGAGAAATACAAACCACATATTTGGAAACATTGACCTAGGTATTTTGGCAAGCACACACATGCCAACTGGAAAACAGGTGAATAAACGAGTTAATCTATCACCCTCAGCTAGACTCTGATAAGCACCCAACTGGGAGATGTTGGGTCTCAGGTTGACTTCTGAAATTCCTTCCTGAACTAATTAATTATTGCTTATTAAATAAATGGGTTAATCAATCCCATGCCTAAATCTGGATCAAGCTGGAAGAAAAGGTGGAACTAGCTTCTGAAATTCCTGACTTCCTCATGCAGACAAAGTGTGTTCTAAAAGAAAGACACATTTGTCACCACCAGGCAGCAGTTTCAGAGCACCTTCTTTGGCTGCATCTGTACTTGTATCAACATTCTTCCCCTCATGTCCCTTAGCTTCTAGGAAACAAGTGGAGAGCCTGGCAACTGTCTTTCACTTGATCTTTGCTTCCCTCAAAGAAAAGAAAGTGCTTTTAGGCTGAGCTCTAATGGAACTGGAATCCATCTCTGCTTCACTTGTTTTAGTCAACAGCCCTTACCCCTCCAAAATCCAACCATTGCCTTAGCTCTGGGTTGAGCATTCATATCGGGAGAGATTTATTTCTTCCTGCCCAATGCATACTGTGTCTTGTATACCCCAAGTCTTAGTGTTAAACTAAAATGACCTTCTTTTCTTTCTTTTGCCCCCAATGCCTGTTCATCAGTTAGGGTCAAACCTAAATATTCTGGTAGAAGTAGCACAGCCCATGCAAGAGAAAGACAACCTACTCCTTCCCTATCTCCCCCCATCCTATCTAGGAAGAAATAAACATTTTCCTTTAGGGGAGTGGGGAAAAGTCCAAGAGGTTTTTATTATTATTATTACTATTCCTTCCAGGTGCTAATGATCTGGGATGTCCATAATTCTGCAAGAAATTGGGAGAGACAGTATATGTGTGGTTTTCCTGTTGGGGGAGGTCTTAGAGGGAGGCAAGGGTGGAAACACAGGGGATCTGGGGTGGTTTGCTGTAGCCTGATCCAATACTGTTTTCCAATAAGCTTCGCCTCCATTCCCACTACCATCCCAATGCACACACTGTAAAGGTGAATGGAAGTGGTCCATGAGCCCAGGAACCATGCTGGGCAAAAGTCTGTGTCAGGCAACTTCCTTACTTTTACTCAACAGACAACCTCTCATGGTGTGCACATGAGTCCTACTATCAAAGCCAGCTTCTAAGCAGGAGAAATGTTGCTCCATCTGCAGCAGACCCTTGCCTGCTGACCACCCAATAGGAATGATGAATGAACATCTCTTTAAGAACTTAACCTGTTGGTATCCACGTGTCCTGGATGGATCCCCACAAAGTCCAAATATAAACATACCTCGTTTCATTGCACTTCACTTTATTGCACTTTGCAGGTATTTTTTTTTTTTTTACAAATCGAAAGCTATGGAATCCTGTGTCAAGCAAGTCTATCAGTGCCATTTTTCTAACAACATATGCTCACTTTGTATTTCTGTGTCATATTTCTGTCATTCTCACAATATATTTCAAGCTTTTTCATTATTTTTTTTCTGTTACATTGATCTATCAGTGATCTTTGATGTTACTATTTTAGTTGTTTTGGGGTGCCCTAAATTGTTCCACTTAATCAATAAATGTTGTGTATGTTCTGATTGCTCCACGGACCTGCCATTTCCTGAGGACAATAATATTAAAATTAGGCCAATTAACAAGTCTACAACGGCCTCTAAATGTTCAAGCCAAAAGAAGAATTGCACATTTCTCACTTTACATCAAAAGCTAGAACCCATTAACTTAGTGAGGAGGGCATGTCAAAAACACCCAAGATTGCACTAAAAGCAAGGCCTCTCACACCAGTTTTCCAAGTTGTGAATGCAAAGAAAAACTTCTTCAATGAAGTTAAAAGTGCCACCACTCCAGGGAGCACATGAATGATAAGAAAGCAGAACAGCCTTTACTGCTGATGTGAAGAAAGCTTTAGTGGTCTGGATAGGTGGCCAACCCAGCCCAATATTCCATTAAGCCAAAGCCTAATCCAGAGCAAGCCCTTAACTCTCTGATGCTATGAAGGTTGAGAGAGATGAGGAAGCTGCAGAAGAAAATTTTGAAACTATCAGAGGATGGTTCATGAGATTTAAGAAAAGATGTTGCTCCATCTTGTCTGTAAGATAAAGCAGCAAGTGCTAATGGAAAAGCTGCAGCAAGTTATCCAAAAGATCTCACTAAGATTATTGATGAGAGTGGCTTCACTAAACAGATTTTTAGTGTAGACAAAACAGTGTTCTATTGGAAGATGCCATCTAGGACTTTCAAAACTAAAGAGAAATCAATGCCTGGCTTCAAAGCTTCAGAAGACAGAGTGACTTCCTTGGGAGTCACCGGTTAGAGCAGCCAGTGACTTTAAGTTGAAGCCAATGTTCATTTATCATTCAAAAAAGCCTAGAAGCCTTAAGAAACATGCTAAATTAAGACTTCAGTAGAGGAAGTCACCGCAGATGTGGTGGAAATGCCAAGAGAACTAGAATTAGAAGTGGAGCCTGAAGCTGTGACTGAAATGCTGCAATCTCAGAATCAGACTTTAATGGATGACGATTTACTTCTTACGGATGAGCAATGAAAATGGTTTCTTGAGATGATATCTACCTTTGGTGAAAATACTGTGGACATTGTCAAAACAACAACAAAGGTTATAGAATATTACATAAATTTAGTTGATAAAGCATTGGCAGGGTTTGAGAGGATTGACTCCAATTCTGAAAGTTCTATCATGAGTAAAATACTCTCAAACAGCATGGCATGCTACAGAGGAAACTTCTGTGAAAAGAAGAATCAACTGACGCAGCTAACTGCATTGTCGTTTTGAAGACATTGACACGGCCATCCCAACCTTCAGCAAACATGACCCTGATCAGTCAGCAGCCATCAACATTCAAGGCAAGACTCTCCACCAGAGAAAAAGTGACAGTGTACTGAAGGCTCAAATGAGCCTCTTTTTTTTTAGCAACAAAATTATTTTTGGTTTTTTGTTGATATGTAATAATTGGACATATTTACTGGGTATATGTGATATTTTGATATTTCATACAATGTGCAATGATCAAATCAAGGTATTTAAGCTGTCACTTCAAACATTTATAATTTCTTTGAGTTGAGAACATTTCAGATCTTCTGTTCTGGCTATTCTGAAACATACAATAAATTCCTAACAATAGCCAAACTACTATGCAAATAATAAAACCTATTCTGTATATCTAACTGTATATTTGTACCCATTAATCAACCTCTCTTTAGCACCTCCCATTCTTCCCAGACTCTAATAACCATTACTGAACTCTCTACCTTCATGAGATCTTTAGCTTTCTTTAGATCTCTTTTAGTTCTCACAAATGAGAACACGCGATGTCTTCCTGTTTCACTTAATGTAATGACGTAATAACGTCATAACGTAATAACGTTCCATCTATGTTGCTAAAAAGATAGGATTTCATTTTTCTGTGGCTGAATAGTACTTTATTATGTATACATACCACATTTTATTTATCCATTCATCTGTCAATGGACACTTAGGTTGATTCCATAGCTTGGTTATTGTGAACAGTGCTGCAATGAACATCGAGGTACGGGTATCTCTTTGATAGACTGATTTCTTTTCCTTTGGATAAATATCCAGCAATAGAACTTTTTTTTTTTT
>CAUYRH010076056.1:0-10219 GCA_963574655.1 Perodicticus potto | reverse complement strand
AGAGAGGATAAAGGGCAGGATCACACCAGTGGTGTATATTTGAATGGTCAGGAGAAAACTTCTAAACATGGATCAAAAATGTTCTCACATAGTAATGAGAAAGTCTCTTGAATGTTATCTCAATCAGGTTGATGAAAATATCTCCGATTGTATCTGAAGCCCTCACACTGTACCCCATGATTGAATTATTGTACACAGCGATGATTCAATTAAAAAAAAAAAAAATCATGTGATGGGCTGGGCTCAGTGTGTTACACTTGTAATCCTAGCACTCTGGGAGGCCGAGGCAGGTAGATTGCTTGAGCTAACAAGTTTGAGACCAGCCTGAGCAAAAGCGAAACCCCTTCCTCTACTAAAAATAGAAAAACTGAGGCAAGAGGATCGCTGGAGCCCAAGAGTTGGAGATTGCTGTGAGCTATGACACCATGGCATTTTGCCCAGGGCAAAAGCTTGAGACTCTGTCTCAGGAAAAAAAAAACAACAATAAAAATACGATGACATTTGCTACCTTGTATATCGTATGTTGTATCTATTGTAATTGCAGAAGTCAAACATGACTTCAGTATTACAATTTGAAGATGAGTGAAATTTGGGTGGGCTAAAACATTCTAGACAGAGGAAGAGCAAAAGCCAAATCAGAAGTGTGGGAATATGTAGATTGCATTTGAGGAAGAGCAAATCATTTGGTTTGGTGAGAAAATTTTGCAAGAATAGGCCAGAATACTACAGACAAAGGGCTTTAGATGGCTGTGGCATTGGTATTTAATTCTCTGAGTAATGGGTGGCGCTGTGGCTCAGGGAGTAGGGCACCAGCCCCATATACCAAAGGTGGTGGGTTTAGACCCGGCTTCGGCCCAACTGCAAAACAGAAAAATAGCCGGTGCTGTGGCAGGCACCTGTAGTCCCAGCTACTCGGGAGGCTGAGGCAGGAGAATCGCCTAAGTCCAAGAACTGGAAGTTGCTGTGAGCAGTGTGACGCCACGGCACTCTACCAAGGGCAACAAAGTGAAACTCTGTCTCTACCAAAAAAAAAAATTGTCTAAGTAATGAGAAGAAGATTATTCAGAGATGTGGGACTTTTTTTTTTTTTTTTTTTTGAGGCAGAGCCTCAAGCTGTCGCCCTGGATAGAGTGTGTTGTGCCCAGCTCAAGGGATCCCCCACATAAATCACCAAGAAGCTAAATCTGATGCAATAGCAAGAGGTTTACTTACAAATCAACCCGGGCTGGGGGTTTCTCACACCTGGCGCAGCAGGAAAATGGAGAAGCCCGGCCTGGAAAAGAAAGGGGTTTTTAAGGGTACAGAAAGGAAAAAAGGAGGGGGTGTGGGGTGAGCTGATAGAGGTCTAGGGGGACTGAGTAATACTTGTCCTTGGCTTGTCTGGGAAGGAGCTGCTATCACTCCTGGCAGACACAAGGAGGAGGGGCGGGGGAGGGAGTGAGTTGCTTAACCCTTTTGGTATGCATGCTGCTGCAAAATGAAGGCTGAGGAACAAGATGGAGTTAGTTTGGTCTTTACAAGTGCTGTGGCATCACAGCTCACAGCAACCTCCAATTCCTGGGCTCAAGCAAGTCTCTTGCCTCCGCCTCCCAAGTAGCTGGGACTACAGGCACCTGCCACAATGTCCGGCCATTTTTGGTTGCAGCCGTCATTGTTGTTTGGTGGGCCCAGGCTGGATTCGAACCCACCAGCTCAGGTGTACATGGCTGGCGCCTTAGCCTGTTGAGCCACAGGCGCTGAGCCAAGATGTGGGACTTTTGCCTGGCATGGCATTTTCCAGCGCAGAGTGGCGAGAGGATAGAGCCAGCCTTTATGCTCTGTGTGAAGGCATAAAGATGGGTTGAAGGAAGGCATGTCCCTTAAATAAGGTGGGAACAGACTGGGAGATCCAGAGTGGTCTGTGAAAATGCGGGGCTGAAGTGGTATAACACAAGCTTAGCCAGGAGAATTGTTAAATGTGTGAGCAAGAGGGATGAGCTTCCTCAGGGGGAGGGCAGAGCTTGTAGGTAGTTTAAGAACCAGAGAAACCAAGAGATGTTCTGTGCAGTGAGTTATGAAGCGAGAGGAGGATGAGCCAAGAGGTCCAGTAGTCTGGACTGTTCTCTTGTGCTGGTCATCAGGGCATAGATGGAAATTAAATTGGTATGATGGATGTAAAGTTCGAAAGTGCTAGAATGAGATGCAGATTTTCAGAGGAAACACTCAAGCAAGAGTTTGGTTTCACAATTCTAAATATACCCAACCCATAATAAGGATGTGACGGCTGAGTTTATGTGTCAACTTGGCTAGGCTACAGGCCCCAGTTATACAATCAAACACTAATCTAGGTGTTGCCGAGAAGGCAGTCTGTAGCTGTGATAAATGTCCATGGTTGGTTGATGTTAAGGGAGATTATCTGAGTTATCTAGGTAAGCTGGATTCAATCAGTTGAAAAGCTTGAAGAGCAAAACTGAGACTTCCCCAAGGAAAGAGAAAAACAGCATGGCTCAGCACCTGTAGCACAGTGGTTATGGCTCCAGCCACAAACACTGAGGGTGCCGGGTTCAAACCCAGCCTGGGACAACTAAACAACTGCAACAAAAAAATAGCTGGGTGTTGTGGCGGGTGCCTGTAGTCCTAGCTACTTGGGAGGCTGAGGCAAGAATCACTTAAGCCCAGGAATTTGGGGGTGCAGCTTGGGCCCTATGGCTCAAGCAACTAGGGTACCAACCACATACACCTCAGCTGGTGGGTTCGAATACAGCCAGGGCCCACCAAGCAACAATGATGGCTGCAACTAAAAAAAGAAAAATGGTCAGATGTTGTGGCAGGTGCCTATGGTTCCAGCTACTTGGGAGTTGAAGGCAGGAGAATTGCTTGAGCCCAGGAGTTGGAGGCTGCTGTGAGCACTCTACCCAGTGCAACAGCTTGAGGCTCTGTCTCAAAAAAAAAAAAAAAAAAGAATTTGAGGTTGCTGTGAGCTGTGATGCCAATGGCAACATAGTGAAACTCTGTCTCAAAAAAAGAAAAAATAGCCAGGGATTGTGGTGGGTGCCTGTAGTCCCAGCTACTAGGAGGCTGAGGCAAGAGGATTGCTTGCACACACAGAGGCTGCTACTAACCCACCCCACCCCACCCCAACCTCACAGCCCCCATGCACCCAGGCTGGAGGGTTTGAACCCAGCTGGGGCCAGCTGAACAATGACAACTGCAACAAAATAGCTGGGGGTTATGGCAGGCGCCTGTAGTCCCAGCTACTTGGGAGGCTGAGGCAAGAGAATCGCTTAAGCCCACTAACTGAGGGCAACAGCACTCCACCCAGTCCGACAGCTTGAGGCTCTGTCTCAAATAAAAGAAAGAGGCTGGGTGCCTGTGGCTCAAGTGGCTTAGGCACCAGCCACATACACCTGAGCTGGTGGGTTCGAATCCAGCCCAGGCCAGCCAAACAACAATGACGGCTGCAACCAAAAAAAAAAAAAAAAAAAAGCCAGGCGTTGTGGCGGGCGCCTGTGGTCCCAGCTACTTGGGAGGCGGACACAGGAGAATCGCTTCAGCCCAGGAGTTGGAGGTTGCTGTGAGTTGTGATGCTACAGCACTCTATCCAGGGCGACAGCTTGAGGCTCTGTCTCAAGAAAACAAAGAAAGAAAGAGACCAGCGCAGCGTGCCTGAGCCGCTGCGACGAGCCCCGGGCCGCCGCCCCCTCCCTGCTTCCCACCGTCCGTGTCCGGGTCCTGGGACCGGTTCCAATAATCATTTAAAACATGGTGGATTACTGTGAAGTTCTAGGCGTGCAGAGACATGCTTCAGCCGAGGATATTAAAAAGGCCTCCTGGCACTAACGTGGCACCCAGATAAAAACCCTGAGAATAAAGAAGCAGCAGAGAGAAAATTCAAACAAGTAGTTGAGGCATATGAGGTGTTGTCAGATCCTAAAAAGCGGGACATCTATGATAGATATGGCAAAGAAGGATTAAATGGTGGAGGAGGTGGAAGTCATTTTGACAATCCATTTGATTATGGCTTCACATTCCGTAAGCCTGAGGATGTCTTCAGGGAATTTTTTGGTGTAAGGGTCCCGTTTAGATTTGATTTCTTTGAAGACCCATTCAAGGACTTTATTGGGAATCAGAGGGGTCTCCCAGGAAGCAGAAACCAAGGGAACAGGGTCGTTTTTCTCTGGCTTCAATGGATTTCCACCTTTCGGAAGTGGATTTTCTTCTTCTGCTGCTGCTGCTTCTTTTTTTTTTTTTTTTTTGAGACAGAGCCTCAAGCTGTCACCCTGGATAGAGTGCCATGGCATCACAGCTCACAGCAACCTCCAATTACTGGGCTCAAGCGAGGCTCCTGCCTCCACCTCCCAAGTAGCTGGGACTATAGGCGTCCGCCGCAACGCCCGGCCATTTTTTGGTTGCAGCTGTCGTTGTTTGGCCGGCGGGGCTGGATTTGAACCTGCCAGCTCAGGTGTACGTGGCTGGCGCCTTAACCCGTGGAGCCACAGGCGCCAAGCCCTATTTTCTTCTTTTAATACAGTATTTTCTGTGGGATTTCCTGAAGGATTTTCTTCATTCGGGTCGCTAGATCACAGGGGTCTCACTTCATTCTCTTCCACATCATTTGGTGGTAGTTGGATGGGCAACTTCAAGTTTACATTGACTTTTACAAAAATAGTTAATGGCAGAAAGATCACTACAAAGAGAATAATGGAGAATGGTCAAGAAAGAGTGGAAGTTGGGGAAGACAGGCAGCTCAAGTCCATGACAATAAATGGTAAGGAGCAGCTGCGCTTGGATAACAAGTGACTCAACGCACGCATTTAACAGAAATGTTAACTGTAACAAGCACCATTTGAGGATTAACAGGAACTTTTTTTGAAGATTTCAAATGAACTCAACTTTCAGTATCTCTGTACCTAATCTAAGTATTTATAAACTGCTCAGGTGAATGTGGCTGGTGCCTTAGCTGCTTGAGCCACAGGTGCCAAGCCTGTCTTTAAAATTGTTGTAAATCTCTCTATGCGCTTTGCTTTTTTATTAAACGTACTCCAGTAGTGGTAGAACAAAGTGTGCACTAACACCAGCATGGACCTGCTTTTCCATTGTGTCTGAAATGTGAGCCAAGTAACGTCAGCCTGCTGTGAAGTTAACACCGCAGGATGAAATTTCTACAAAAATAATTTCAGTTTTTTTAGTATTTAGTAGTGAAAGATATTAACACATTAATGGTAACACATTTCTAGTTTACTATAAATTAAGGATGTTTTCTAGCTGTGCATGAATGCTGGCATCTTAGTAAGTTTTGACAGTTGACAGTTGTTTAAATATGCAATGTTAAGCTTAGGTTTAAAAAGTAAAGCTGGTATACTGGGTCTTTGTCATTTTCTTAAAAAAAAAATAAATGGGAATGTCCTTGGTGCATTCTTTCCTGAGTGGGGGGAAAGAAGAAAGAAAGGAAAGGAAAAAAGAAAAACTTGGGCGGTACCTGTGGCTCATCAAGTAGGGCGCTGTCCCCATATACCAAAGGTGGCGGGTTCAAGCCTGGCCTCGGCCAAACTACAAAAACAGAAAAATAGTCGGGCATTGTGGCGGGTGCCTGTAGTCCCAGCTACTTGGGAGGCTGAGGCAAGAGAATTGCCTAAGCCCAGGGGGTTGGAGGTTGCTGTGAGATGTGTGATGCCACAGCACTCTACTGAGGGCAATAAAGTGAGACTGTCTCTACAAAAAAAAAAGAAAAAAGAAAGACAGAAAAAAGAAAAACTTAGCAGAACATGCCAGTATCATCTGAACACATAACTAACTCGAAAATAAATAAATAAAAATAAAAAGATGTTAAAGGGAAAAAAAAGTTCCTGCTTCCTGATTTCCTGGGCTCCTCCCAACAGGCTCCTGCAGGAGCTTCATGCATAGGGGCTGTGAGGGTGGGGTGGGGTAGTAGCACCCTAAGGCCAGCAACTCTCCCCCTTTCCCCGTACTGGCTCTTGGCCTTGTGCAGTTTTGAGCGCAATGCCTCTGGTGAGCCTAACAACACTCCTCAGCTCCCTAGAGGATGAATGTCCAGCGAATTTCAGAGGACATTCCATGAGCCATAGCCAACTTCTCTCTAACAAAGTCTGGACCTTAGCCTGGTAGGGGTGTTTTTGCTTAGTTCCTCTATATCACCTTAGGGATACAGGGATAGTGGCTACTCCTTGCATTTGCTATCCTTAGATTCTTTAGACTTCTCTTCATTTCCTGACTAGTCAACCTCTTGCACACCAGTCACTTCATTTAGTTAATAATTCTTTTTTTTCTTATTTTTTAGAGACAGAGTCTCACTTTGTCACCCTGGGTAGAGTGCCATGGCATCACAGCTCACAACAACCTCCAGCTCTTGGGTTTAGGTGATTTTCTTGTCTCAGCCTCCTGAGCAGCTGGGACTATAGGCGCCCGCCACAACACCTGGCTATTTTTTTGTTGCAGTTTGATTGGGGCTGACTTCGAACCCACCACCCTCCATATACGGGGCTGGTGCCCTACTCACTGAGTCACAGGCACCACCTGCAGTTGTCATTGTTGTTTAGCTGGCCCGGGTCGAGTTTGAACCCACCAACCTGGGACTACAGGCACCCATCACAACACCCAGCTATATTTTTGTTGCAGTTTGGCCAGGGCCAAGTTTGAACCCACCACCTTCGGTATGGGGGGCCGGCGCCCTACTCACTGAGCCACAGGCACCGCCCTAGTTACTAATTCTTTATGTTGAACTTTTGCTGTTTAAGTTACTGTATGTTTTTGTTTTCCTGACCAGATCCAGAGTGAGATGAGAAGAAAAAAACAGTAACAGAGACAAATATGAAACTTACAGAGTTTTACTCTTAAAGTACACATGGAAAGATCTGTTCAAGTTTGAAGGGGCTGTCAAATTCTGAAACAATTGTGGAGTGGAACTAAAGTATCACCTGTATACTAAGAGACCAGCTAAAGGCCATGGTCTAGGTGTATATTATACATCTGCTTCCTAATATTGAATCTCTGATTTATAGACTTGCCCGCCTGAGCATAGGTCAGGTTGTAACCGGATGAAGAGGGTCCAGCCATCTGTCACTATCAGTCAATATTGTAGAGATGGGGATACGTCCACTGAACTTTATTTGTTAGAAGGCCAGGATTTTGGAGAACAGTGAGATTTGCCTCTCCAAGACTGTTCTGTTTTTCCATTTTTAAAATTACAATTTTATACATAAAAGCTTAAAGCAAAGACCACACCAACCCGTATTCAAATAGTAATCAATATACTTCAGTGACCCATTACAACATTTCAATTTAAAAGTTAATCTCTGGCTCAGCACCTGTGGCTCCAGCGGCTAAGGTGGCAGCCACATACACCTGAGCTAGCGGGTTCGACAGGCTGGGCCTGCCAAACAACAATGATGGCTATAACCAAAAAAAAAAAAAAAAAAAAAAAAAAAATGGCCGGGTGTTGTGGCAGGCGCCTGTGATTCCAGCTACTTGGGAGGCGGAGGCAGGAGAATTGCTTGAGTCCAGGAGTTGGAGGTTGCTGTGAGCTGTGATGCCATAGCACTCTACCCAGGGCAACAGTTTGAGGCTCTGTCTCAAAAAAAAAGTTAATCCTTGGGGTCGGCACCCCTGCCCAGTGGTTAGGGTGCCAGCCACATGCACTGAGGCTAATGGGTTTGAAACCAGCCAGGGTCAGCTAAACAACAATAACAAAAAAATAGCCGGGCGTTGTGGTGGGCACCTGTAGTCTCAGTTACTCAGGAGGCTGAGGCAAGAGAATCACTTGAACCCAGGAGATTGAGGTTGCTGTGAGCGTTGATGCCACGGTACTCTACCCAGGGTGACATAGTGAGACCCTGTCTCCAAAAAAAAAAAAAAAAAAATTGGCTTGGCGCCTGTGGCTCAACAGGCTAAGGCGCCAGCCACGTACAACTGAGCTGGCGGTTCGAATCCAGCCTGGGCCCGCCAAACAACAATGACGGCTGCAACCAAAAAAATGGCCGGGCATTGTGGAGGGCGCGCTTGGGAGGTGGAGGCAAGAGACTCGCTTGAGCCCAGGAATTGGAGGTCGCTGTGAGCTGTGATGCCAGGACACTCTATCCAGGGTGATAGCTTGAGGCTCTGTCTCAAAAAAAAAAAAAAAAAAATTAATCTCCGGTCCTAGCACTCTGGGAAGCTGAGGCGAGTGGATTGCCTGACCTTACAGGTTTGAGACCAGCCTGAGCCATAGTGCAACCTCATCTCGTCTCTAAAAAAATAGCCGAGTGTTGTGGTGGGAGCCTGTAGTCCCAGCTACTTGGGAGGCTGAGGCAAGAGAATCGATTAAGCCCAAGAGTTTGAGGCTACTGTGAGCTATGATGCTATGGCACCCTATCAAGGGCGACAAAATGAGACTTGGTGTCAAAAAAAAAAAAAAGGCTCAGCGTCTGTGACTCAAGCAGCTAAGGTGCCAGACACATACACCTGAGCTAGTGGGTTCGAATCCAGCCCAGGCCTGCCAAACAACAATGATGGCTGCAACCAAAAAATAGCCAGGCATTGTGGCAAGTGCCTGTAGTCCCAGCTACTTGAGAGGCAGAGGCAGGAGAATCACTTGAGCCCAGGAGTTGGAGATTGCTGTGAGCTGTGATGCCATGGCACTCTATCCAGCGTGACAGCTTGAGGCTCTGTCTCAAAAAAAAAAAAAAAAAAATTAATCTCCTAAATCAATATTCCTAAACTACTCAATATACCTTTAGGGTGTGAGCTAAATTTACAAGACAGTAAGAATGGGAGACAGGAGGTGAAGGTTAAGGCAGGACCTAAACCAACGTGATCAGCTGTTTCATGTCTGCCTTAGCCTGACAGACTCTATCTTATTCTCACTACATGTGCTTCCAAGGTCTCTTTGAAAAGTGAAGGGTGGGCCAGGTACCATAATCCTAGCACTTTGGGAGGCCCAGGCAGGTGGATTGGGTGAGCTCACAAGTTCCAAGACCAGCCTGAGCAAGAGCAAAAAATAGGGGAGGAGGAAGTAAGTGGGTACCGAGAGGACAGGAGTACTTTACAATGATGCTGCCACAGGCCTCTCCCTTCAGCAAGGTGCTTGCTATTTTTATGTTACTTTTCTGAATGTCACAAGGACTGATTAACAGAGACAGGATTATGACACATACCTAACAATAATCCATATTAATGCAGGGCACAACTATAAGAGGGACTCTACCTAACAAATGCAAATATTGTAACCTAGTTTTTGGTACCCTCATATTAACCTGAAATTAAAAAAAAAAAATCATGTTAATAATCTACCAGTAGCAATATGGATAATGAAATAATATTGGAGTCTTTTTTTTTTGAGACAGAGTCTCACTACATTGCCCTTGATAGAGTGCTATGGCATCACTGCTCACAGCAACCTCAAACTCTTGGGCTTAAGTGATTCTCTTGCCTCAGCTTCCCAAGTAGCTGGGACTACAGGTGCCTGCCACAATGCCCTGCTATTTTTTGTTGCAATTATCATTGCTGTTTTAGCTGGCCAGGGCTGGGTTCAAACCCACTACCCTTGGTATATGGGGCCAGCACCCTATCCACTGAGGCACAGGTGCCACCCTCGCCTGGTTATTTTTTGTTGCAGTTGTCATTGTTGTTTAGCTGACCCGGGCTGGATTCAAACCTTCCAGCCTCTCTGTATGTGGCCGGTGCTGTAACCACTGTGCTATGGGCGTCTTTTTTTTCTTCTTTTTAAACATAAAATGTGGGGCGGTGCCTGTGCTCATCGAGTAGGGCACTAGTCCCACATACTGAAGGTGGCAGGTTCAAACCCAGCCTCAGCCAAACTGCAAAACAGAAAAATAGCTGGGCATTGTGGCGAGCGCCTGTAGTCCCAGCTACTCGGAGGCTGAGGCAAGAGAATCACCTAAGCCCAGGAGTTGGAGGTTGCTGTGAGCTGTGTGACGCCACAGCACTCTACTGAGGGCAGTAAAGTGAGACTCTGTCTCTACAAAAAAAAAAAAAAAAAAAAACGTAAAATGTCCAACATTTCAGAAAGGTATAATCATCAAGAATTGGCCATTATTGATTTTGTTTTTGTTTTTGTTTTGAGGCAGAGTTTCATTTTGTCACTCTATGTAGAGTGCCATGGCATCATAGCTCAGAGCAACCTCCAACTCTTGGACTCAAGTGATCCCTTGCTTCAGCCTCCAAGTAGCTAGGACTACAGGCACCCACCATAACACTTGGCTATTTTTAGAGATGGGTCTCTCTC
>CAUYRH010076055.1:0-12625 GCA_963574655.1 Perodicticus potto | reverse complement strand
AGTGAACAGACGCAACCACTTGCCCAGTCTCCGCCTCTTTTGCCTTCCTCAGGGTGTCCAGAAGCCTCACGCTGTCTCCCTGTGTCCCCAAGGGGAAGTTCCTGGGTAGATCCCGCCTGCCAGAGATGCCTGAGGTCCTCTCTCCCCGGTCTCACCGTGCCTAGCAGCAAGGAAGCTGTTACTCGGCTGCCATCTTGCCCCGCCCCCCTAAAAATGTTTTAAATAATTATCACCATATTTTTCAGATCTTGTGTTATAAATTTTACATTTAAGTAATCAGCTCGTATTTTAAATTTTTAGATTTTCATATACATTGCTATATACATGTATATATTTTGAAAAATATATAGGAAAATATGTGCATTTATGCCAGTATATATAAACCTAGATTTATTTTAAAAGACAGGCAAATAATATCATTTCTTTACCTATTGACTCACTGAAGTAATGCTTATTAATCAATGTTCATGTATCTAATATTTCATGACAAATCTGTCAAATAGTTTTTGCATCTGATAATATCTCATTTTATCTTCAGAAGAACTCTGCAAGTAGGATTATTATCCTCACTTTATAGACAAGGAAACTGAGGCTCAGACAGTGAGTGATTACTGAGATAAATGGTCCAGCCAGGGAGAGGATGGGATGATGGGAAGTCTCGGAGGAGGGCAAATAAATTAAAATGAAAAGATGAATTATTGTGAATACTATGAACTACTCTAAACAGATGAAAAATGTTACTCTCCCACTTGGAGTTGGGGACTAGATCAGTACAGGATACTGAAATGCAGAAAGGTATTTAATATAGGGGATTAATGTTTACAAGTGTACAATGAGCTAGAGATGCAGAAGACAAAGGGCATTCTCCAGACTTCAAGGTCACATCACCACAGCTACATATAGAGGAGAGGAAAGTTCCATCATCATCAAGAACTTTCCAGGTCACAGAGTCAGTGCTGGAGTACAGCATGAGAGCTGGCTGGTGCAATCCTCATGTCTGTTGGAGCCCACCAGAAACCTCCTCCATGTGATCAGCAGCTTTGCCTCACTTCAGATTTCCAAATCAGGCACAAGGATATTTGATTGGCAGAAGCTGAACTTCATCCAGAACCCTTGCAGGACAGTCTGGGAAATGCAGATTAAGACTTCTGGTTTCTGAGAACTGGAGGGGACATAAGAAAGAGAGTAGTTTGAACCATGGTAGCAAATAATTGTCCCCCTAAATTCAGTGCCTTTTAGATAGCAGTGCCTGTAGCTCAGTGAATAGGGCGCTGGCCATATACACCAAGGCTGGCGGGTTTGAACCCAGCCTGGGACAGCTAAAACAACAATGACAAGTGCAACAACAAAAAAATAGCTGGGTATTGTGGCGGGCGCCTGTAGTCCCAGCCACTTGGCAGGGTGAGGCAAGAGAAACACTTGAGGCCAAGAGTTTGAGGTTGCTGTGAGCTGTGATGCCACAGTACTCTGCTGAGGGCAATATAGTGAGACTGTGTCTCAAAAAAAAGAAAGAATAAAAGCTTATTATTCAGGTAATAGCCCAGGGTAACCCTGTTCCACAGTCATTCAGAAATTCAGGCTGATCGTGGCTTTGCCACCTTTAACATGTGCTTTCAAGGTCATCCTGGGTGTTTGTCATCTCAGTCAGCTATATGGAGGAGAGGGCAAGAGGAGCAAGTGTGGGAAGCTTCTGGGGGAGGGCGTGGAGTAGCACCCATCACTTCCTCTTTATCCCTCTAGGAAGAACGGGGGCTTGTGGCCATACTTAAATGTGTGGGAGGCTGGGAAATGTTGTGTAGCTAACTAAATATGTGCCTGATGTATTGACAAAAAGAACAATAAAAATGTGGATTTTTAGGACAGAAAGCAGTCTCTCATAATGGGTAGAAAGGCTGCCAATTTCCAGTTGGTGCTATTCATTATAGAAGGAGACAAGTCTCTCTTGTCGATTTTCATTTGTATTATTAGCAACTATAATCTGGGGCAAATTTTCCCAGAAAGAGCAACGTATCTCATTATAAAGGGACTTGCGTATTTTCTCCCTTGCTCCTCGCAAAGTTAAATATGTACTTTCTATAATTGAAGATTAATGTATTTTGCTCGAGCCATGTTTTCACTTGAGGTCAGTTGTGACGACATCCAGAGGCTTGGGCAACAGTTGGTCTCATGCAGTTGTCCGGGGCTGCCCAGCCTCCATTCAGATCGAACCCACCACCCAGGACGGCTGCCCGGAAAATGCAACTATTACTGTTCTGGGGACCATCTTTCCTGTCATATGGCACCCACCATAAATGCACGTGTGCTATATCCCTTTCATAGACACCGTCATTTAAAATTTGAAGGCATGCTATTTATTACTGTCTTTTGGCTCCAAATCCACTCTTCTAAATTCTCCACTGTGCTGCTGGATTGGAGCTGAGGTCTTACAGACCACATCCCCATTTTCTCCACAGGCTCCATGTCGGGTTCACCAATGGGGTAAAGTGCAGAGAAGCTGAAAGGTTGGAGCGGGAAAGCCTGCACCTTCCTGCTTGCTTCCTGCCCCTCTTCACCCCCGCAGCAGCAGCAGCTCCTTCTCATAGTAGAAATCGCATCCACGGTGCAATTTTTCCAACACTTACAGATCCAGCATCCTTGCACCACCCCCACACTCTGAGAACCAGCACCAACTGACAGGAGCACTTCCTCACAGTGCTGAATTTCAGCCCCATGAGGTCCTTCTTACCACCCCAGAAGCATTTGAGAAACCAGTTGAGCAGGGCCCCTTCCTCTGAGATCTGAGTTCCTGTTCCTCAGGGTCACTAAGTTCTATGCTTTAAAACACTTCTTCCCTTTGTTCCTGCCAGGCTTCAGAGGAGCGGCTGCTTCTTACAGTTGTTACTTCTATCTCTCATTGACTTTTCAGTAAACTTTTAAAAATGTTATACCTAAATAACAACTATTTGTATTAAATTCTCAATTGAAATACGTGGTTATGAGATGGCTTCTCCCCATCTTCTCCCAGCCCTTATATCACACGCATACTGCATGTGCTTATGGGTGCAAGCATTTCCAGTTGAGATAGTGCATAAGGCCGGACCCCATGGACCAGGGTACAGCCCCTGAACGGAACCAAAGTCCTCCTGTGGGTCACTGCAGAATAGCAGGACATCTGATGGGAATGAGGAAAGCAGAAGTTCCTCCAGTTCAGGAGCCCCTTCTCTCTCTTGAGAACATGAGACAGAGGAGTCTACACCGGGGGATTCAGGTGATGGGAGGACAGTGGCTTCTGATGACTGTCATCAGACACTCATCTCTCTATTCCTCTTTACTACGATGCCCACAGTAAAGACTGGCTTAAAACAGTAGGTTAGTTCTGCCAGGGAGGATTAGGAGATGAATTCTGCTTACATCAAATGTTAAAAGGGAGCAGTGACTCCCTTCCCCAGGGGTGGATGGTGGCTATAATTCATTAGAACTTTCCACTAAGGAAAATGAATCACTCCAAGACAGAGTTGGTAACAAGACATAGGGCTGAAGACAGGAACCACTCACAGATATGAAAACCAATGGATGGGAGTTTGAAGAGGAGCAAGGTATTAAATAGTCTGAAAGTATTTCCCCACACATTATTTATTAATTACAAAGGGCATTTGTCTCTTCTGCCATTCAGGCCATTGGAGTCTTTCAAAAAAATAACAATTCTCTAAAGTTGGATACTTGATTCTAGTCCAGAAGCAGTAGCAAGCGTAATAATGCAGGCGTTTAGTGAGGGCCGGCTGTGTGGTAGAAGAGCCTGTGGGAAGCACTTTCCCTTGGTTTATCTTCCTTAATCCTCAGAATAACCAGAGGAAGTTATACAATGGATATGTTTTTCAAATGAGGAAAATAAGGCTTAAAGCATTAAATAACTTGTCCCAAGTTTCCCTAATAGTTAGTGGTAGACCAGAAAGTTGAACCCAGGTGGTCTGAGTTAGCCACACTGTTGCCCCCTAGGCATTCTGACTTCCCAGTCATAGCCACTTTGCAAAGCCAAGGTGACAACGAGGCAACTATTCTCTGTAGGGAGAGTTTTGAGAAAACATTGCAGAATGATGATGAGAAATACATACAGCAGGGAGTATTAAACTGCATCACGAGTCACGCTTTGAGCTTCCCTTCCCATCTGCGTCAATGCAGAGTAATTACAGAGGGGGGTTTTGTTTGTTTGTTTTTACTGAATCTGCCTTGATCCTGAATGATAGGGTTTTTAAATTATCATGCTAAAAAATTAAAAATGGGTAAGTAAATAAAATAACACACACAATACTAGAAGTTGTACTGCAGCTATCAGCCCTGCTGGTCTGTGGGTCGGGAAGCAGTCAGAGGAGGCAGGAAGCTTGCTTTCCCCTGACTGGAAGGCAGAACAGAGCCACGGATAGAGTGAAGCCAGGATCTGGCCATTTGACCAGGTGGCTCGGTGACTAGAATTGAAATATCCCCCATTATCACTGCAGGGTGAACACCCTGCAAGGCCACCGTATGGTGTGGTTCTGAACTGTAGACCCTCCGTGGGGGCAACAATCGCCCTAAAAGGGAATGGTGAGTACAAAGACACTGTAACTGTAAGAAAATGAAGAAAAACAGAAATGAACTAATTTGTTGAACTCACACCCACTCAAAAATAAAAACTGATCATCAAAAGATGAAATCACTTAGGAGAAAATGAACATAATGGTGCAATCTGACAATAATTTAAAAAATCACTGAGCTGAATATTTTTGAAGAGCTAAAGGAAAGAGTAACAGGAATTAAACAAAAAGACAAGAAATTAAGAACTGGAAACAGGCAGAAATGTAAAAAGAACAGATAGGCATGAAAAAGAGCCATTTAGAAATCTTGGATAAAAAGGATAAAGCAGCTAATCATTAAAATTTACAAAGCTCGATGGATGAAGAAATCTCTAGATTGTATGGCTAAAGGGCGAATTGATGAACTGAAAGATCATTATGGAGGAACTTATCCAGAATACAGCACAGAGTGGTAAGTTATCCAAATGGCTAGCAACAGAAGAGGGTGTTTGACATCATTAGTCTCAGATTGCATTTTTAAAAAATAGCTACATATTATTTACAAGTTACTCCCAAATCAAAATGACACAGAGGTATTAAAATATGGGGATATAAGAAGTTGTCATGGCTCGGTGCTCACATCTCAGTGGTTAGGGCGCCAGCCACATACACTGGGGCTGGCGGGTTCAAACCCAGCTCAGATCAGCTAAATAACAATGACAACTACAACAAAAAAATAGCCTGTCGTTTTGGTGGGTGCCTGTAGTCCCAGCTAGTTGGGAGGCTGAGGCAAGAGAATCATTTAAGCCCAACAGTTTGAGTTTGTTATGAGCTGTGATACCATAGCACTCTACTAAGGGTGTCAGCTTGAGACTCTGTCTGAAAAAAAAAAGATGATATATCAAATCCTTAGCAAAATATTTGACCTACAGCAGTTCACTGATGGTCAGCACTGGGATGTGGACCACTGCCCCACACTGGTGACAATTAGACCTTCCCGCCCTGATGACCAGTGAGGATTGTGCAGACCATGAGATTGAGCCAGGGCTTAGATCCGGCAGACTTGGATCCTGCCCTGCCTCCTGCTAACTTGGGAGCGTGGGTTCCTCCTTCACACTTCCTGAGTGTCTTTTTCTCATCTGCAAACTGAGGGAGATAAAACTGCCTCCAGACTGAGTTTCTGAACCGAGGGAGACCCTCCTCCAGCCCCCGGTGACATCTGGCAATGTCTGCAGACATTTTTGGCTGTCACAGCTGGGTTGAGGGTGCTACCAGCATCTGGTGGGTAGAGGCCAGGGTGGCAGCTGAACATCTCCGTTGCATAGGACCGTCCCCTACAACAAAGATTCATCCAGCCCAACTTGTCAACTATACTGAAATGGAGAAACCCTGGGATAGAAAACTTAAGTAAGATCATGTTTATAAAAGGCTTGGCTTAAGAGATAAAAGAGAAGGCAATGGTTAGCATTGTCCTCCCATGAACGGGGTCAGATGGGCAGTGGGTGAGCTTCCGTTCTTCCTCCCTCTGTGGCTTGGTCCTGGCAAGGGGGGGGAGAAGTGTTCCCGCTGTGGCATTGTCCCTGCTTAGAGCCCAGGAGGGAGGGATCCACCTGTGGCCTCCCCTAAAGGAAATCTGCCAGTTGCGTGCCAAGTTCTGGAGCACAGCTTCCGGGCAGCAGCCTCTGGAACACTCTGCAGACCCAGCCTCCTGCAGCTCCTTGGCTGTCTTGGCAGGAAGCGGCAGCCAGCCCCGGCCCGGTGGCATTCTTCCACACAGGGCTCCACCCGCCTCCGCAGCTGCATGTGGGATTTCTCTCAGCTCTTGGGCATGACCTTCCACAGACATAACTTCTTTAAGATTCATGAAGTCTTTTCTTTACCCACATGTATATGTACGTATACATGCACTAATATGCTTGTCCTGTGTACAGGCACTGAGGTGACACTAGGAATAAAAGGTAAGAGGCCAGAAAGAAGTGTCCAACTCCCCTGCAAGAGCTGTCTCTCTGTGCTCTCTTGAGACGTGAGTCTTCTCCGGCCCTTTACCAATCCTCATTCTCCTGAAACTTCCCAGGACGGAAAGGACCCAATCACAGACACCCAGGAGAAAAACACCAACAAAACCAGCCTTCTCCACCGCCGGGCCTGTGCCAGCTCCAGCCAGACTCCCAGCCCTTCCCGGCAGCCCCGAGCTCAGCAGCCAGTCGTCAGCTGGATTTGCAGGAAGGCAACAGACCACACTGAAACCCCTCCGGCAAGTGTTGCTGCTTTTCATTTGTTCAGCTACAGTAGAGAAGAGTCTAGTCACAAAACTTTTCCCTGGGCTGCAGATTGCCAACAATAATACCGAAACAGAAACAAAGCCTGCTTCTCTTGCACCGAGCATATTTTCTCCTGGAGAACCACAACTGAGTTTGCAAGGACGGACCCAGGCTTCCTCCCACCACATGTCTTCCTTGCCCGCCGAGGGTTGAACTTTTTTTTTCCTCCACAAGAGCCATAAACACATAGATACCAAAGAGTTAATTTGCGTTTTTTAAACCTCCTTGCCAATGCCTGCTCTCATTCCTGCATAAAATCCCCATGTCCAGACATCAAATCAGTAAGCCCTGTTGCCTGTCAGAGAATACAATGTCAGGCCATTAGTATGTTAATAAGTCCGGAGGGCGACAGGTGGCCTACTAGACAGCTCAATTAAGCTGCTCATTAAACACACGCTAACGAACAGCCAAGGCAGGGCCTGAACAGCACCATTCTGTAATGACATGATGTCAGAGTGAACAAATGAGGAAAAATAACAAAAACATTACAGCAGGGACAGACGCCACTAATAAGGACCCCTCGCACTACATCAGCCCGCAAATCAATGAGTCACAGGGATCAAAAAACTCGACCCAACAGCCTCAGGAGACTGAATGTAGCAAGATTTTTTTTTTTTTTTCCGGTCACTACTTAAAAAAAAAAAAAAAAACCCAACCCCAAACCTAAAATTATCACAAAATATCACAAATTAACTGCTTAAAAAATGAAAATGAGCAAAGTTTATTTGACACAGAGCTAATCACGAAGTCTGAGAAATTTGTATTGTTGGGTTTGAATGAAAATCATTATTTAATGGGATCATCATTTACATTTGATTGACATCTTTTTTTTTAAACCCACAGGTTCAAATCATTTGCTGACTTTGCTGCTCAGCAAGAAGGGCACAGTGGAATGTAAAGAGCACGTAGCCAAATTTCTTAGGCGAAGATTCTGCTTATTATTTTAAGAGAAGGGACTTCCAGCAGCTGCTAGAGGTTTCCCTCATTTTCAAGTAAGGGGCTTCCTGAATAATAAGAAATCAAACCTTCACCAGGCATGGCTGTGACATTGAAGACACATACTGCTAAACTAATAGGCTGGCTGGCCATTAGGAGGTCATGACCTTGGCTCTTATCTTTTGTCAAGTTAACAGCTGACACCTCCTCTGTATGCAGACTTTCTTCCAGACCTCTGGCTAGGATAGCGAGCGAGCTGAAGGCAGGCAGGAAAACATCCTAGCTGGGTTTGTTTTTCTGGGGGCTGGTGCAGAGGCCCTGGGAAGCAGAGCTCTTCCTCTTTCCAAATCTATAGTCCAAGTCTGTGTTGGGACAGGGAAGGCTCTCACCTGAGTGACCCCAAGCAGGTCACTTCGCTCCCTGGCTCTGTTTCCTCATGTATAATAAAATGCAGTCGGACTGGGCGTGCTCTCTGCCTTTTCCATTTTAAGGGAGTCTTCTGTGCAAAGTAAGTGTAACATCTTTATGGAATTTGCCATCTGATTTGAAAGACAAAACTAGCGGCTGAGAATAATCCGGAGAATTCAAGAACAAAGTGCAGCGTGTGGCTTAGAAGTACAAGAAGAATCAAAAAACGGGAGATGTTTGGGGTTTGTAGAGGCTCTAAGGGAATTCTCCGAACCTCAGCTGGGCCAGGGCGGGTGCAGAGGACCCAGGGAGAGGGTGGGGGCTTCTACTGGCCCTTGAATGTGAGCAAGACAACAGGGTGGTCTATACCAGGGTGGTTGGCTGCTTCCAAACACACACTCCTATGGATAAAGATCAGTTAGTGTACACATTATTTAATAAATAAGCACATACTACTATACTAATGTATGGCAGAATGGGACAATTTCAACAGTGAGATTATTAAAAATAGAAGCGCCAATATGGTCTCTCTATGCCCTAAGAAATTATACTGGGCCAGTCCTGGGGATGTGTCTACCCTGATCTGGAGATCATTCTTTCAGGTGTGAGGAAGGAGGGGAAAGGATGTCGAAGGGACACAGGAGGAAACAAGCATGGAGCACACAGGTACATGGTTGTGTGCGTGCACAGTGAGGGGTGACGATCTGTGGTCAGACCTTCCAAAGGAGGCTGCGTAGGGGCGATGAAGCCATGGCTGGCAGGGGGAGCTGGAGAGGATAATACGTACCAAGGCAGAGGTCTAGGGGGCACCGCAACTTGGCTTTTGTTCTTATTGGTACTAAGGTCCATCTTTAGGCTGGCAGATGGGAGAGCACAAAGCCATTCAACATGCGTTTGTGGTGAGGAACTACACAGAGTAAAAAGCTGAGAACATTCTGGTCCCTGCCCTCAGGGAGTTCATAGCGGAGTTATTCATTCAACTAATATTTATTCAGGGACTTCTCTTCCCTGGAAAGACAGCGAATGACACAGTCTTGGTCCCAGCCCTCAGGAGCATATGGCCAAGGGGAAGAGACAGGTGTATTATTTGACTAACTCAGACCGGGATGAATGTTGTGCCAGAGGTTGCAACAAAGACTTGCAGGAACACAGATGAGATTGTGATCCTGTGAGAATCATAGGAACTTCCTGGACTTTATGTGTTCTAGAGCAGTGCTGTCCATAGGACGTTCTGGAATAAAAGAAATTTCTATATCTGCACTGTACAGTGTGGTAGCCATGTATGGCTATTGAACCCTTAAAATTTTAGTCAATTGAATATTTAATTTTAGTTAATTGAAATTTAGATAGTCACATGTGGGTTAGTGGCTACCATGTTTGAAAGCGCCGCAGGAGAAGGTAGTGGTAGAAGGTCATGAAATGACTGGTGGGGAGTTTCATGCGGAATGACATGGCTTCCTCCCTAAAAGGGGGATGTTCCCTCTGTGCAAAGGTAGTGACATCTGAGAAGTCAGGAAAATAGTCATTCCCTCAGTAACGCTACATGTATCCCCAGTGAGCGTTCACGACCCCTGGAGGCCACACACAGCCAGTATACTTTTGGATGCAATATGGACACACTGATTGGCAAAAAGTGAAAAAGTAGTTTAAATTTAGAACATCTTAGCCATAGTGTCTGGTCTTCCCTGGAGGATGAAAGAGAACCTGAAAGGCAGCACCAGCCTGCCCACCAGGGGGCAGTATATGTGTCAGCGGGTCACTCGCAGCTCATCAAGGTCTTCCCAAGGAATGGAAAAGGTCACTTCAGTCCCACTTCAGAATTTGTTTCTAAATCCTAATTCTCTCCTTCATTGCTTGCCTCCTTGCCCTGCAAGTGGAAAAGTGGGAAAGCAGAGTTCTCTTCATGCATTAAGGCAAAGTTATTAAAATGGCAATAGACACTACAAAAGCCTTTGGTTTTGTTTTTGCTTGTTGATTTGATTGTTTTTAAGATGAAGATAGAAAGGGAACAGTTTCATAGCCAAGAGCCATTGAGAAGAGATGAAGAAGGACTTCCATTTGTAGTTCTACACAAGTTGAACACCAGATTACCCCATTAGTGCAATAATAGAGGGACTTTTTTTGAAAATATATAAACCTACCAGACAAAGAATTGGAGCAATGATAATAGCCATAAAATTTGGAAGTTTGAAGGCAAGTGTATGTTTGCTAAGTGATGCAACAGAGCTGAAACAGCAGAACTGAAAGCTGCCAACGTCAACCCCGTTGCTCAGAAATTGGTCACACTCAGGACCTATGGAAAAAGTAATCAAGAAGGATCTACTGCAGAGCAACCAACTAAAGTCCTTTTAAGTGTTTAGGCCCCCAGCGTTTCTCTCTTATTCTTCAAAGCCAGGACAGAGAAATGTTCACATTCTAAATGTTGAGATCTCTGGCCATTTCCCCAGTCTTGTTTCCAGAATAATAGTAGTAAGGATTACAGCTTCTGTGGGTGAGACTACAAGAGCCTATAAGAGCCTAACATCTGAAGCTCCCCAGGAAAATGGCCCAGGCAGGTCACTGTACTGAAGCCCAGAGCTGTTGAGCCCCACACCAGGGGATAGAGCTTGCCATCAGCTTAGGGTCCCATTCCTTAACACTGGGAGACAAATAAGGATCATATGACACTTGAGAATAGCCTCTAACAAAAAAGGCAGAACCAGAGAAAAGGAGGAAGTAACTTGAAGGCAATATAAATTACAGAAGTTAAAAACTATCCAGAGAGTAAGGAAAAGATATTGTACCCATAACATAGGAATAAGTTACGAGTGTTTATTTAAAATTTCATTGTGTTTTTATTTTATCTTATTATTATTTTTTGAGACAGAGTCTCACTCTGTCACCCTGGGTAGAGTGCCATGGCCTCAATAGCTTAAGCAACCTCAAACTCCTAGGTTCAAGCAATCCTCTTGCCTCAGCCTCCCACGTAGCTGGGACTACAGGTGCTTGCCACAATAGCTGGCTGGTTTTTCTATTTTTAGTAGAGACAAGATCTCACTCTTGCTCAAGCTGGTCTTGAACTCCTGAGCTGAAGCAATCTCCCTGCCTTGGCCTCCCAGAGTGCTAGGATTATAGGCAAGAGACATTGCGACTGGCACTTCATTTTATTTTTAATTGAAAAATAATGATGGTGTGTATTTTGTGGGGTACAATGTGATGGTTTGATACATGTATACATTGTAGAATGATCAGTCAAACTAATTAACATATTCATCATCTCAAATACTTTCTTTGTAATGAGAACATTTAAAATCCACTCTTTTAGTCATTTTAAAATACACAGTATATTAACTTTCAGGGGCAGAGGGAAACCAGAGGAGCTAAAAACAAGTGCTTCCAATGTGGTCAGACCAGCCACTTCAGAAAAGACTGCCCCCAGCAGCACCACTGGCTGGGCGAGCCACCTGGCCCCTGTCCAGAATGCAAGGGTGATCACTGGAGGGTGGCCTGTCCCCGAAGGCGAAGGCCTCCTGGGACAGTGACCCCATTGGAGCCCAAACTGGACTGAGGGTGCCTGGGGCAAATTCTTATAGCTCCAGCTTGTGTCATCACCCATTAAGAGCCCCAGGTTTGCCTTATAGTGTAGCGCCAGGAGATAAAATTTCTTTTGGACACTGGAGCAACCTTTTCTGTACTTCTCTCTAACCCTGGTCTTTTAGCTCCGAAATCCATAACTATACAGGGGGTGTCTGGAAAGCCGGTTACCAAATTTTTCTCCCAGCCTTTAAGCCTCAATTGGGATGGCTTGCTGTTCTCTCATGCCTCCCTAATCATGCCTGAAAGTCCTGCTCCCCTTTTGAGGAGGGACATACTAACTAAAACAGGAACTTTTCCCTCCTGGAGATCTAGTGATGATCAAAACTCTCCCCTCTAATTCACCTTAGCTAACCCCAACTTGGGAAGTCCCCTTTCCTGTTATCTTGTCTTCTTCTATAGCTCTTAAAGTTATAGGAGTCGATTCCTGCAAACGTCATTCACGAGTAAAATCCTGGAACCCTCCATCTTCTACGGAGGCAGACAATGAAGACAGCCAACCACAGACCACCTACACTTGTAAGCCAAAAGAAAGTTTGAAGTTATCATTTAGGAAACAGCTAGAAAAATCCTAATATGGTTTTCTTTTAGCATCACTGAATAAGTGCTTCTGACCTGATGCTGTTCTACCTTTGCTTATTACTGATTACACTAATCAGATTTATGTTTTCCAGAAATGTCATCAAGCCACATGCAATAGAGACGGTTCCAGTTCATGACCCCTGTATCACTCTCCCTCCGGAGAAGCCCTAACTGCCCCCCTCTATCATTGCCCGATTCAGCAGGAAGCAATTAGATCGAGTCTTCGCCCCTTTTTCCCTAACAGCAGTTAGAGTTTCTACTCGGAAAGGGAGAATT
>CAUYRH010076054.1:0-16672 GCA_963574655.1 Perodicticus potto | reverse complement strand
ACTGTATTTCTTGATCACTTGCAGGATTCTTGTGGTTGAGACCCTGAGGTTTTCTTAGTATAAAATCTTATCATTAGCAAAAAGCAAGAGTTTGACCTCCTCTGTCCCCGTTTGAATAAACTTAATATCCTTTTCCTGCCTGACTGCATTAGCAAGAACTTTCAGCTCTATGCTGAATAGTAGGGATGACTGTGGACATCCTTGTCTGGAGCCAGTTCTAGTGGAAATTCTTTCTCTTATTCGTAGTTCATTATGATATAGGCTGTGGGATTGTCATAGATGGCTTCTATCAGTTTAAGAAATGTCCCGTCTATGTCTACATTTTTAAGTGTTCTTATCAGAAGAGGATGTTGAATTTTTTCAAATGTTTTTTTTTTTTTTTGCATCTAGTGAGAGGATCCTATGGTCTTTGCTTTTGCTTCTACTTATGTGATAGATTACATTTATGAATTTGCCTAGGTTAAACCAATATTGCCTCCCTGGGATAAAGCCTACTTAATTATGATGTAATCCTTAGTATGTACCTGTATTCTATTTGCTATGATTTTGCTGAGCATTTTTGCATTGATATTCATTAGTCAAATTGGTCTGCAGTTTTTTTGTTATTGTTATTGGATCCTTTCCTGGTTTTGGTATCAGGGTGATATTTGCTTCATAGAACATGTTAGGGAAGGTTCCTTCCTTCTCAAAGTTTTGGAACAGGTTCCACAATATAGGTACAAAGTCTTCTTTGAAGATTTGATAGAATCTTGCCATCTGGTCTAGGACTTTCATTGTAATTTTTGTTGGGAGCGTTTTTATTATTGTCATAATTTCAGTGCTTGATATTAGTCTGTTCAAGAGATCTATTTCTCCTGGGTTAAGTCTACAGACACTGTGTAATTCTAGGCAATGATCTATTTCCCCCACATTGTCAAACTCCTGGGCATAAAGGTTTTTGTAGTAATCAGAGATGACCTCTTGTATCTTTCTGGCATCTGTTGTTATTTCCCCTTTTTCATTTCTGAGTGAACTTATTGGAGATCTTACTTTTCTGTTTCTAGTTAATCTAGTCAAAAGTTTACCGATTTTGTTTATCTTATCAAATAACTAACTTTTTGTTTCATTCATTCTCCAAATGATTCTTTTGTTTTCAATTTCATTTACTTCTGACCTACTTTTGGTTATTTCTTTTCTTCCGCTAGGTTTGGGATTAGATTGTTTTTCCTTTTCCAGTTCCTTGAGATGATTCATTAGGTTGTTGATGTGTGCTCTTTCTGTTTTTTGGATATGGGCATCTAATGTGATAAATTTCTCTCTAAGACTGCTTTTGCAGTATCTGACAGGTTTGATAGCTTGTGGTTTCCTTGTCATTATGTTCAAGAAATCTAATAATTTTCTTCTTTAATCTCCTCCTTGACCCACCTGTCACTCAGTATAAGGTTGTTTAGTCTCTAAGCCTTTGTGTGGGAATGAAGGTTTTTTTATTGGAGTTGGGTTCTACCTTTATTCCCTGTGGTCTGAAAAGATAAAAGGTATAATTTCTATTATTTTAAATTTGTTGATATTTGACTGCTGTTCTAGGATATAACCAATTTTGGGATATGATTCACGAGCTGATGAGAAGAACATATACTCAATAGATTTGGGATGGTATGTTTTGTTTATGTCTATTAAAACCAATTGTTCTAGGGTAGCATTTAAGTCCCCTGTTTGTTTGCTTAGTTTCTGTTTAGAGAATCTGTATGGTTCTATAGGAGAGCTGTTGAATTCCCCATAATTATGGTATTTTACAAATCTGGGAGCATTTAAGTTGAGTGCTTATATATTTAGAATTATATAAATATATAATATTTATATACAGTTCCAGTTCCAGTTCTCAGCTGGAACTTTAGAATCCAGAAGAGATTCTAAAAATTATTATTATAGAAATTATTTTGAGCAAATTTAAAGTTAAAGTCTTCATTTGTATTGTTCCCTTGGCCAACATATACTGTCCATCTTTGTCTTTTTCTCATTTTGTGGCTTTAAATCCACTCGTATCGTCAAAGAAGAGTGTGGACCCTCCTTTCTTCTGATTTCTATTTGCTAGACATATCATTTTCCAACTCTTCACCCAGAGTCTTGTTTTGTCCTTAGAAGGAAAATGTGTTTCCTAAAGACACACATAGTTGGCTGTTGCATTTTTATCCAGTCAGCCAGCCTGTGACTCTTCAATGTGTAATACAAGCCATTCACATTTATTGAAAGAACTAATAAATATAGTGGAGTACTGTTCAACTTATTTTGTAGAGATCTGTTACCTGGGATTATTACTTGGGCCATTATGAAAGCGAGGTTTTAAACCTTTCATTTCTGGGTGACTTTACTTTGCTGGTGGTCCACTGTGATGGTCTCTGTGTAGTATGGATCTGAGTACTTCCTGCAGTGTTGGTCTTATAGGGACAAAATTCCTCAGTAATTGCTTGTCAGTAAAAGATTTGATTTCTCCATCAAATATGCAACTTAGTTTGGTAGTACACAGGATCCTCGGCTGGAAATTATTTTGAGCAAATTTAAAGTTGAAGCTCAATCTCTTCTGGATTCTAAAGTTCCAGCTGAGAAAATCTGCTGTCACACTGATGGATCAGGCCCTGTAGGTCAGCTCATGTTTAATCTTGGATGCTTGAAGAATTTTCTTATTCATTTTGACCTTTTCCAAGTTCATTACAATGTGTCTAAAAGATGTTCTCCTTGAATCGAAATAAATATCTGGGCTTGATATCCATCTAAAGGAGTGTGCCTGACTCTTTGGTGATTCTTGGGAAATATTTGGTTATCATAGCCTCCAGTAGGGCTTCCATACCTTTAGGTTGTTCTTTTTTACCTTCAGGGATACCTATAATTCATGTTTGTTCACTTTGTGAAGTCCCATAATTCTCTATAAGATTGCTCTGTTTTGCTCTCTGCTTTTCTGCCTCCTTAAATTACTGAGTTAGCTCAAGCACTTGTTCTTATAGCTCTGAGATTCTTTCTTTTCCACAGTCTAATCTATTATTGATACTTTCTACTACATCTTTACGGTCCCTGAATGACTCCTTCAACTCTTTAAGCTCTGATATATTATCCTTTCTAATTTCATCTTGTCTCTCTTTCATTTCTCGAGTCAATTTTTGGATTTCTTTTTGGTGGTTTTCCATTTTCCCTTCAACGCCCTACCCTATTTTTTGCCATCTATATTCTAAATTCCCTGTAATTTCCATATTCTTTATAGGTGAGATCCTTTGTCATATCTGTCTCATAATCCCTTGGGGTGGTTTTTCAAGTTGCCAGAATTTTTTTATTGATTCTTCATCATATGTGTTTTCTTCTTGATTACTTCCTTCCCTTACTTACTACTCTCACTTCCTCCTTCTCCTTAATTTTCCTTATCTCTATTCTTGAGTGTTGAAATGGCTTTTTGGGACAGAGACAAAAGGGAAAGAAGAGAGCAAGAAGGGAGAAGAAAATAAAAAATGATAATAATAATAAATGATTAAAATTTTTAAAAGGGAGAGAAAAAGGACAGGAAGAGAAAAATAGTGGTAACAGTGGTGTTTGGCAGGACATGGTGCCCTGCACTCACAATCCCAACACTCTGGGGAGCTGCAGTAGGGGTGTCTCCTGAGGTCAGGTGCTCCTCCTTACTGGCCTGATCAAGAGTGAGATCCTTCCTCCATCAAATACAGGAAAAAAGAAAAGGAAATGGAAAGAATAAAAAACAGTCATGTGTCACCACAGGGATCTGCAAAAGCAATCCCTCAGGAGGCCGAGAAGGTGCGCACTCGAACTTAGGGGTTATAGGCCTCTGTGAGCCAGGCCAATGCTGCAGTGTCCCAGTCCAGCACTCAGAGCAAGGCTTTGTCCCAGAAATAAAAAACAGAACAAAAGATACCAAAAAAGAAACAAACAAACAAAAAGGAAAGAATAATTTGCTTGTCAGTTAGGAGATTTATGAGGTAATGATGAGAAAAATAGAAATAAATAAAAAAGAACAGAAGAACCCCTTAAAAAGATAGAAACTTTAATATTTAAAAGAAAAAAAATTTTTATACAAATAAATATAATGCAATATATTGTTCAAACAGCAGGTGGTGCTCCAGGGTTAGGAACCAAAAAAACTGAAGAAAAAAAAGCTTTACTTCCTCTTCTGTCTGTAGTAGGAACAGGAAGTTACTAGTTAGTTGCCATGGAAATGTGGTCTTGTTTTCTTACTTTATATGATTTTTATCTGGCTGTAGTTGCTGGTGGTTGCTGGGCAAGCACTAAATCCCTGTAAGCGTGAGAGAGCCAAGATCCTGAAGGCTATGCTCAACTTTGTCCAAGATAAACAGTTCCCTGAAACCCCAAATGGTTCTGTGCGGGAGGTGGGATCTGTCCAACTTGGCCATGTTTCTGTGGAAGTTAGCCCAAGGGCAGCTGCCCAAGCCTTGCTGGTGGAACCAGAGATGGTCTTGCACTGGCAACTGGGCCACTGCAACTGTTGCCAATTCAAGGTTGCTTCTCTCTCTGTTCCCCCCTTGCAGCTCTCCCAAGATGGAGAGGCTCTGGCTGCCATGCCTCTTGTAGAGTAGGCGAAGGGTCAAAACCCATCTGCCTGGTGACATTAAAGTGCATTCCCCAGCTCAAGCCCTCCTATTACTCAAAAAGAGGCAAAATGTCTTCCCTTTGCCCTGCCCTTTATGGAAGGGACAGCTTCTGCATACAACCCAGAGCCCTGCAGACTTTCAGTTTCTGCTCATTTCACATTGCCCCCCACACTCTACTAGTCTTTCCCAGAGTTCAGTTCAGACCCCAGCCTGCCACTACAGGGTACCTTGGGGTGACAGGGAGACTATCCTGAGGATTTGATCCCTCAGGGATTCCACATGTAGGCTTTGTCTCAGAGTCATTAGCTTCCCCTTGTACGCATTTTCTGTGCTGGTTCCGCACCCTTCCCACCTCTTTGGTTCTTGGTTCCTGGCGTCCCTCACTTTCTCATTGTACCATCAAGTTTCTGTGCAGGATGATCCAGTAAGAGGTGGCTGGTGACCTCTCACCTCAATCTTACAAAGAGCAGCTGATGAGGATATGTCTCTAGTCCACCATCTTGCCTCTCACTCAAATATAAACACATTTTCCAACAGCATGTCCTCACTTCGTGTCTCTATCACATTTTGATAATTATCACAATATTTCAAATTTTTCATTATTTTTATATTTGTTATGGTGATCTGTGTTAACTGATAAGTAATCTTTGATGTAAGAATTGTAATTGTGGAGGACCACAAACCACAGCCATATAAGATGGTGAACTTAATCAGTAAAAGTTATGTGTATTCGAACTGCTCCATTAACCTTCCTTTCCATCATCCCTCTCCCTTTCCTTAGGGCTTCCTATTCCTTAAGACAAAACAAGATTGAAATCAGACCAATTAATACTCGATAGCCGCCTCTAAGTGTTCAAGTGAAAGGAAATCACATATCTCTCACATTAAATCATAAGCTGGAAATGATTAAGCTTAATGAGGAGTACTTGGTGAAAGCCAAGAAAAGCTGAAAGCTAGGCCCAATGTACCAAACAGCCTATTTGTAAACACAAAGACAAAGTTCTTGAGGAAAATTTGAAGTGCTATTCTAATGAACACAGAGACAATAATATTATTGCTGATATGGAGAAAGTTTTAGTGGTCTAGATAGAAAATAAAACCAGCTACAATCTTCCCTTAAGCCAAAGCCTAATTCAGGGCCTTGCTCTCTTTAATTCTATGAAGACTTAAAGAAATGAGGAAACTGCAGAAGAAAAGTTAAAAGCTAGCAGGGGTAGGTTCATGAGGGGCTTTTTGTTCGTTCGTTTGTTTTTTAGAGACAGATTCTTACTATATCACCCTTGGTAGAGTGCTGTAGCATCACAGCTCACAGAAAACTCCAACTCTTGGAGTTAATCAATTCTCTTGCCTCAACCTCCTGAGTAGCTGGGACTACAGGCACCTGCCACAATGCCCAGCTATTTTTTTGTTGCAGTTTGGTCAGGTCAGGTTTGAACCTACCAACTTCGGTATATGGGGTCAGCGCCCTCCCCACCGAGCCACAGGCACTGCCTGGTTCATGAGGTTTAAGGAAAGAAGCCATCTCATAACATAAAAGTGCAAGGTGAACAGCACATGCTGCTGTAGAAGCAGCAGCAAGTTAACCAGATGCCCTAGCTAAGATCACTGAGGAAGGTTGCTACACCAAACAGATTTTACATATAGATAAAACAGCTTTACATTGGAAAAAGATACCATCTAGGACTTTTACAGCTAGACAGAAGTCAATGCTTGACTTCAAGGCTTTCAAAGGACAAGCTGACTCTCTTATTAGGAGCTAATGTAGCTGGTGATTTTCAGTTGAAGCCAAAGCTCATTCACACAAACCTAGGGCTTGTAAGTATTACACTAAATCTGCTCTGTCTTGCTCTATCAATGGAACAACAAAGCCTGACGGATGGCACATCTATATACAGCATGGATTACCAAATATTTTAAGTCTGCTGTTGAGACTTCCTGGTCCAAAAAAAAAGATTTCTTTTAAAATATTACTACTCGTAGACAATGCACTTAGTTGCCCAAGAGCTCTGATGGAGCTGCACATGGAGATTAATGTTGTTTTCTTTTATTTTCTTTTTTTTTGAGACAGAGTCTCACTATATCACCCTGGGTAGAATGCCATGGCGTCACATGTCACAGCAACCTCAGACTCTTGGGCTTAAGCGATTCTCTTGCCTCAGCCTCCCAAGGAGCTGGGACTACAGGCGCCGGCCACAACACCTGGCTATTTTTTTGTTATAGTTGTCATTGTTGTTTGGCAGGCCCAGGCTGGGTTCGGAACCTGCCAGCCCCAGTATATGTGGCCAGCACCCTAGCAGCTGAGCTATAAATGTTGTTTTCTTTCCTGAGAATATAACATTTATTCTGCATCCCATGGATCAAGGAGTAATTTTAACCTTCAAATCCTATTATTTAAAAAATACATTTCACAAGGTGACATCTGCCACAGACAGTGAGTGATTCCTCTGATGGATCTGGGAAAAATAAAATGAAAACCTTCTGGAAAAGATTCACCATTCTAGAAGTTATTAAAAACATTCATGAGCTAGGCACAGTGGCTCACACCTGTAATCCTAGCACTCTGGGAGGCCAAGGTGGGTTGATTGCTAAGGAGTTCAAGACCAGCCTGAGCTAGAGCAAGACCTCCTCTCTGAAAAAAAGAACAGCCGGGTATTGTGGCGGGCACCTGTTGTCCCAGCTACTTGGGAGGCTGAGGCAAGAGAATCACGTAGGCCCAAGAGTTTGAGGTTGCTGTGAGCTGTGACGCCATGGCACTCTAGTGCAGGTGACATAGTGAGACTCTGTCTCGGAAAAAAAAAAAAAAGAAAAATTCATGATTCACAGGAGGCCAAAATATTCACCTGACCAGGAATTTGGAAGTTGATTCCAACCTTCTTGGATCACTTTGAGGGGTTCAAGACTTTAGTGGAGAAAGTAACTGCAGATGTAGTAGAAATAGCAACAGCACTAGAATTACAAGTGGAGTCTGAAGACGAGACCGAATTGCTGCAATCTGATCATAAAACCTTAATGGATGAAAAGTTGCTTTTTTACAGATAAGCACAAGTGGTTTCTTGAGGTGGAATCTATTCCTGGTGAAGATACTGTAAACATTGTTAAAAAGACAACAAAGGATTTAGAATATTATGTCAACTCAGTTGACAGAGGACTGATACCTGTTCTGAAAGAAGGTGTACTGTGAGTAAGACGCTATCAAATAGCATTGCATGTTCTAGAGAAATATGTCATGAAGTGAACAGTCAACTGCTAGAGAAAACTTCACTGTTGTCTTATTTGAAGAATCTTTCACAGCCACCCCAGCCTTCAGTAACCACCACCCTGATCAGTCAGCAGCCATCAACATGGAGCCGAGACCCCCACTAGCACAGCCAGTACGACTTGCTGAAGGCTCAGATAATCATTAGCATTTTTTAGCAATCCTTTTTATTAAGGTATGTACATTTTTTAAATGTAAGGCTGTTTCATACTTTATACCCCACAGCATAGAGTAAATACACCTTGTATATGCACAGGGGAATGAAACAATTCACGTGACTAACTTTATTAAGATATCTGCTTACTGTGGTGGACTGAAAACAAACCTCAACTGTCTTCAGGGTACGGCCTTATAAAAAGCTTTAAAGACAAATAGACTATTGTTTGACTCACGATCTGCTATTTACTAACTATGCTGTACTAGTCAAGATTATTAATTTCCCTGAAAATCTTTTCCTTCCCCTTTAAAATACAGATAACAATATCAGTCAGTATTTTTTGATAGACTGACTGATTAAATTCATAATTTAATTCAGTCTTGTGTGTGGTGGAGTTTTAAGTGCCTGGCAAAAAATAGACAATGTCATAAAAGATAGCTATTATATTAATATAATATTATTTTTAAGATAAATTCACAAAAACATACTACAAAAAGCATAAGCATTACGAAATGATTAACACTGAAAGGATTTAAAATCCTAATTGTCAGATAAGTTAAGGACACACTTGCTGGATTCCCAAATGTAAGATTCTCTAACTTTTCATACATAGTTTTAACCTCCAACTATTAAGATCTAGGATGCTAATCCCATCACCGTAGTCACTGCTGCCAAAGTTGTGATCTCTGCCGCCTTTCTAAGTCTGGGAAAGTAGAATGGTAATAGGCACCACCGCCCCCTAGTGGGAAGTGACCTGATTACTTCAGTATGACTCAGTTTAAGAGTTACCTTAACAGGGCAAAAGAAAGTAAATATTTATAACAAGATAAATTATAATATTATGTTGACATAGTTGACAAACTTGAACCCCTCAAAGTGATCCAAGAGGGTTGGAATCAACTTCCATTTTACCTTGACAAAGATCACAAATTCTTTTGAAATATCTGTATAGCCTGCTGACGATTCATCAGCTATTTCACCATGACGATTGAAAATTACTATATGACCAGGAACCAGTGCTGACTCAAGAAGTGCACAGCGGTTGGGCTGATAAAGCACCCGCAGCTCTGTGGCAGCTCCACCAGTAGCCTAACAGGAAGAAAAAAAAAGAAAAGAAACCAAACTATATCAGCAAAAGAAAAAAAATTTAAAATTCACATTTTATACACACACACACACCCCCACACAGAGAGTGTACCAAAAAATATATACACATTTTAAGAAAGGAGAAAACTATTAAAATTGTAAAGCTCAAGTCGTATTTGACTTCTGCAATTATAAGAGGTGGTCAAAGTGACTTGTATTCATCTTTTGTTACTGGTATATACTGAATATTACAATTATAGTTTTTTCTTTCATAAAATGTGTAAATCTGTATACTTTTTTCACACCTTCTGTATATACCGCATTAATGTTTGTATGTATATATATGTACACACAAGTCTACTATTTCACTTTATAGAATCCTGGTACTATTTATAAAATACCATAATTTTATAATTCAAACATTTTTATTCCCCAGCATTATTTCTGGTGACTTGCTTCAAGAACTCTTCTCTTGATTTCTCAGAACTCATGGCAGAATGTTGGGTAAGTCCAATGGCAAGATAACTTAATGAGATGTTAATATATATTTCATCGGCACCTGTAGCTCAGAGGCTAGGGCACCAGCCTTGTACACCAGGACTGGCATGTTCGAACCCGGCCCAGGCCTGCCAAACAACAATGACAACGACCACAACAAAAAGAAAATACCCAGACGTTGTGGTGGGCGCTGGTAGTCCCAGGTATTTGGGAGACTGAGGCAAGAGAATCACTTAAGCCCAAGAGTTTGAGGTTGCTGTGAGCTATGACACCACGGCACTCTACCAAGGGTGACATAGTGAGACTCCATCTCCAAAAAAAAAAAAAAAAATATATATATATATATATATATATATGTATTTTTTCACTGTCTATTTCTCATTTCTTCTTTTTTGTCCTCCTAACTTAACATAACTTGGAACTAAAAACTGAAATTAACAAAAGTCTTATCTCACTCTTAGAGGTTTTTCTTTAAAAAGACTAAATGAATAAAGGAGCCTATGCTACCAGGAGGCACTCCTAGCTTCAGGCAGTGCATGAGATCCTACCCCATCCCATATCCCCTCAGTGCCCCAGGGAGGCAGTCGGGCCTGGAGAGAAAGGGCTCATTGGTGCAGCTTCAATGGCTAAGTCTACCAACCTCAGTCAAGTACCACTGCCTGAAGACAGCAAGGAAGCAGAAGAGCTATTCTTCTTCAAGAAAACATATGACGTTTGGTAAGTACAGCACAGTGACCAGTGTAGACCAAAGCTATCAAGGCTGTCACCAGAAACACTGAGGCCCCATAGCAGGTAAAATCTTCTGAGAGAGAAGATGAGTCCCATAGTAGCTACGAGAGAATCTCCCACCAACCTAGAGCAGCCTGGTATGAGAGAATAGGGGAGCTTAAAGGGAAAGAATTGATTTTGGAAAAGTAAGTAAGACATTTCTTCAATTCTTGACTCAATTGAGTAAATTCTGTACCCACTACCTTCATCTTTATTAAGCATTTACTGTGCCCAGGCTCCGTGCTGATGAGAAGGTGCTATTAAGTACAGTGTAGGATACCTTAGTAACTCCCGAGCAGAGGAGAAAGGCTTCAGGAAGAAACTTTGGCTGATTAATCACTTAGCATGAATTTCAGCCTATAAATTACACAAATGTTTTTCAATAATTATTATTTTCTGTTACTTTCTATTATTAAGTTAAATAACATGTTATGAGTTAAAATAATTAATGTTATGTAATGTTACATAAGTAAGCTGTAGCATGAGTGTGAGTGTCACATTTTCTGTGTTCGATTTCTGCTTCTGTATCCAATTTATGCTTTCACACTTACTGGCTTGTGATTCTGGGCAACTCACTTAATTCCTTATATTTCACATTCCTCTGATGTTAAATAGAGATAATAATGAATTCTTTCATATAGTAGATTTAAGAGTTAAATATTATAATACATATCAAGCACTTAAAAACAGTGTATTAAAGTTATACTATGCTATATAATTTTTCAAAGTAAATAGCATGCATTAATTTTCTATAGAGCTTTATATTAATATATTAGAAAGCATTTTACAAGGTGGGCATGATGGTTGATGCTTGTAGTCCTGGGTAACTCAGGAGGCTACGGTGGAAAGATTACTTGAAGCCAGGAGTTTGAAAACAGCCTGGGTAATGGATGATATACCAAGACCTGGGGTCTTTTTTTAAAAAGAAACAAACTACTTTTCAAACCTAAATGAAGTCAAACTCCCTCTGAAACCCCATTAAAATTTCTAACATTATCAGAGAATTGGTCTACTTGTTTTTATCTAAATTCCAATAGCCAAAATTGAGAATTTAGAATCTCAATAATTAGTGAAACAAAACAGAATAATGGAAAAAAGTACAAGCCAAAGGAAAATACAATTTTATAATTTTACAAAATATTTTCCACAAAACCTATTATACAGGGACACAATACTATTGATATAGCAAAGAGAAATTCACATACCATTCCAGTGACTGAGCCATTGTCCAGAGCAAGAGAAAGATGCCTCATCTCATGACTTTGGAAAACACAAACATTTCCTTTGTTGAAAATAACATCAAAGAGACCTAGAAAACATTTTCTAAGTATTAGCAAGTAGTTTGTGTTTTTAAAGTTTTTTTGTTATTCAATTATATACTGAAATCTCCTAATAATATATTTTATGTCTATCAAGAAATGTTTTTAGGCAGGACACTGTGGCTCACGCCTGTAATCCTAGCACTCTGGGAGACTGAGGCAGGTGGAAAGCCTGAGCTCAGGAGTTTGAGACCAGCCACAAACAACATCTCTACTAAAAATAGAAAAACTAGCTGGGCATTGTGGTGGGTGAACCTGGGAGGCTGAGTCAAGAGGCTCTCTTGAGCCCAAGAGTTTGAGGTTGCTGTGAGCTATGATGACACCATGGCACTGTACCCAGAGTGGCAGAGTGAGACTATATCTCAAAAAAAAAAAAAAAGCAGAAATGTTTTAAAAGGTCTCCTTACATTAAGTTCACTGATGAACATTCACAAATATGTTCTTTTCTCACATATGTATATTTGAATAAAATCATCTTAAAACTAGTTGATTCCTTGATGTATGACTTACTTTCTAATGAGTTGCTCAAGTTTGTCTCTATGTGTTGTATGAGTGTGTGTGATGTGTACATCTACATAGGCACATCTATAACATATAAATGTATTAAAATATTTATATGATATAAAAATGTAACAAAATACATAATATAGATTATATAATATCTTTAAAATGATTTCGTAGTAACAAAGTTATATTTTCTAAAACAAACTAATCCTTCCTTTCTTACTATTGTCAACACTACCCACTTTGTATTAACTTCAAAGTTGGAGTCAGTATATACCAAATGAAAATGGATTATAGTAGTTTCTGGGTAATTTCAATTTCCAAATTACAATTTTAACATGAAATTGTTATTTTTGTTTGAATTAACCACTTTATTATATGTATAGCATTAGTAAATGAAAGTAATTAATTCTCCCTTTGTATTTTCATTCCAATTAACCACATGGGCAAACACTTTTAGCTAAGAACAGATGCAGAGGTTAACTACAAAACTCCAAATTTTAAAAGGATTTCACTATATATTTAAAAGATCTTATATTTATTTAAAATCCTAGTTCTAAAAGTGAAAGCCTTATTAGTTCAATAGACCCCTCAAAATGGAAAGCTTTTTGCCTAATTAATCTCTATTTTTGCCTACCTAATAAAAGACATACTAATGATTAAGAGTTAAGGATCTTCATAAGATATCAGTGAGAATTTACATATACCCCGGGAGTAAGGGTGTTCTTGAAATAAGGGAAAAGGCGAGAGGCAGGAATTCTGACTTTGAATCTGACACTGAGTCATTAGATAACCTTGGAAAAAGCACCTTGCTCTCTGTACACATCTCCTCATCAATAAAATCAAGGCAAGACTTCTTACAAAACCAGAGAAAAGAATTACAGCTTATCATCACCAGATACTCACTGCAAATAGGGCTAAAAACTACATAGCTCAATCATTGTAATGACCTAGAGAGAAACTTGATTCCATTAGTACCAAGTAAAGAGGTAAGGAGACCAAAATAAAACTACACAGGAGGCAAGTTTTGGAAGTGCCTATATTTTTATGTATGCAAAGGAAATACAGAATAACCAGCACACGGATATCTTTTTGAGTTGCAGCACAAGGGAAAAGAAGTATTACCCTTTTAAATATACTATATAAATTATTTACTAAAAAAGTAATTTAAAAAATTCAGAGGCCAGGCACGGTGGCTCATGGCTATAATCTAGCACTTTGGGAGGCTGAGGGAAGAGGATTGCTTGAAGCCAGGAATTCAAGACAAGCATGGGCAACATAGCTATATCCTGTCTCTCTTAAAAAGAAACAAAAATTCATATAGTCCTTAAACCCTTAAGAAGATTCAAGAAGCTTATACCCTATGAAATAATTCTCTTTAAATTCTAACTTCACTTTAATTGAAAATGAAATTGGAAATGTAAAAGTTGTATTAGAGGTATGGCAACAGTATAACTGATTGTAAAACCGGTATGTTAAGAGTGAAGGGGATGCCAAGGAGAAAACTAAGTCATACACGAAAGTGGTCAAACCAGAGTATATGGTCTCTTTATCTAAAGTTATGCTTTATGCTAAGAAAAAACCTTAGTCTTATTTTTAAACATTAAACACTATGTGCAAATTTATGTTTCAAGTATTCATAAAACTTTAAAGTATGTATTTTTTTTTTTTTTTGAGATATAGAGTCTCACTCTGTCATCCCAAACTAGAGAGCCATGGCAACAGCTTAGCTCACAGCAACCTCAAAACTCCTGGGCTCAAGTGATCCTCCTGCTTCATCCTCCCCAGAAGCAAGGGTACAGCTACCCACCACCATGTGCCTGGCTGATTTTACTATTTTTACTAGAGACAGCGTCTTGCTCTTGCTCTGGCTGGTTTCAAACTCCTGAGCTCAAGCAATCCTTCTGCCTCAGTCTCTCAGAGTTGCTAGGATTATAGGTCTAAGCCACCATGCCCAGCCTGAAGTATATATTTTTTATTATTATTCTACTTCAATGGCAAGAGTATATTAAGTCTAAGATTCATGCACCACTAATGGATGAATCAGTGAAAACTGTTACAACTTCTGGCAAGAGAAGTGGCAATATGTATAAAAAGTCTTAAAATCTTCCTTAACCTAGTAATTCTATTTTTCAGGAATTTTTGTGAAGAAAAAAATGTGATAAAAACATCAGAGATGATGGAATATGTAGATATGTTTATCAAAATAAAGAGTGTCACATCCCTATGGCAAGTCTACAAATTAGAGCATACACACTAGTTCCTATTTATCCAGTTTCACCTTCCACAGTTGCAGCTACCTGTGCTCAACTGCAATCTGAAAATACTACAGTATTTTGAGAGAATGGGGGGCAGGGTAGAAGAATACTCACAAAATTTTTATTATTATATATTGTTATGCTTATTTTATTATTACTTATTGTTAATCTCTTACTATATCTAATTTATAAATTAAAATTTATCATAGTTAAGTATGTTTATGGATAAAAATATAGTATATACAGGGTCTGTTCCTATCTGCAGTTGTAGGCATTATCTGGGGGTCTTAAATTGTATCCCTCATGGATAAGAGGGATTGTTATATAATTTTAAGAGAATAAGTAATGCTATGGAAAACTGCTAGTGTAATAATATAAAGTAGCAAAATTAAAACTTCATGTTAAATATTCTTCTTATTCAACTGTATTTTTAAAATTGCATGTATATGAAATTAGTATTTCATATAATATTATATATGTTTATATATTTGTATACATGCAAAACTATTATAAAAATGCAACAAATTTGTTGGTTCTTCCTAAACCCATTACCACAGGATGTAAACTAATGGAAAAACATATGCTCATGCATCCACATAAACATTGTTAACATGTCTATACTCTTCAAAGTGATTTACAGATTTAATGCAATCCCCATCAAAATACCAACATCAATTTTCACAGATCTAGAAAAACTCTATGCTTTGTATTGAACTAGAAATGAGCCCAAATACCCAACAATCTTAAACAGAAAGAACAAATCTGAAGGCATCCCAATCCCAGACTTTAAACTATACAACAAGGCTACAGTAACCAAAACAACATGATACCAGTACAAAAATAGAGACACAAACCAATAGAACAGAATAGAGAACTCAGATATAAACTCATCAGACAGCAACACATACTCAGGAAAAGAAGCAATATTCAATACATGGTGCTGAGAAAACTGAACAGCCAAATACAGAATAATGAAACAGATCTCTTGTCTCTCACCACTGACAAAAATTAATTTAAGATAAATAAAATACTTAAATGAAAGACACAAAACCACAAAAATTGTAGAAGAAAATGTAGGAAAAACTCTCCTTGGTATCAGCCTAGGCAAGGAATTTATGACTAACATCCCAAAGGCAATTACAGCAAGAACAAATATAAGTAAATGAGACCTGACTAAAATAGTCTTGATCCCATGGAAGCAGTTTTTGCCCAACTGTTTAAGGCAGACAAGTGAACTTGCAAAAACAAACCATTGGTGGGGTCAGTCCCTGACCTAGTCCTCCCCACCAAATGATATGCAACTATTAAATTAAAAAGCTTCTGCAAAGTGACAGAAATAGTCAACAGAACTAATTCACAGCCTACAGAATGGGAGAAAATATTCACACGCTATACATCTTATATATCTAGAATCTACAAAGAACTCAAGTAAATCATCAAGAAAAAAAACAACCCCATTAAAAAGTCAGCAAAAGACATGAACAGAAGCTCTTCAAAAGAAGATAGACAAATGGCCAACAACTATTTGAAAAAATGCTAGACATCACTAATCATCAGAGAAGTGCATATGAACACCACAGAAAGGTATCAGCTGACCCCAATTAGAATGGCTTCTATTAAAAGGTCCAAAAACAATAGATGCTGGCATGGATGCAAAGAGAAAAGAACGCTTATACACTGTTGGTGTGTTTGCAAATTAGCACAACCTCCAAGAAAAATTGTACAGCGATTCCACAAAGAACTAAAAGTAGACCATTTGATCCATCAATCCTACTAATGGGCATGTACTCAAAACAAACAAAATAAACATGTAAATCCATAAGTATAAATCACCATATCAATAGAAGAAAAATCAAGACCATATGATCCTCTCAATAGATGCAGAAAAAGCATTTGCTAAAATTCAGTATCTTTTTCTAACAAGAACACTCAAGAAAATAGGCATAAGTGGCACATTTCAAACTGATTGAAGCCATCTATGAAAACTCACAGCTAATATCATACCAAATGGAGTAAAACTGAAAGCTTTTCCACTTATAAATGGAACCGGACAAAGATGTCCTCTATCACCACTACTATTCAACATAGTGCTAGAAGTTCTAGCCAATACAATCAGGCAAGAGAAGGAAATAAAGGGCATCCAAATGGGTGCAGAGAAGGTCAATCTCTCACTCTTTGCTGATGATATGACCTTATACTTAGAGAACCACAAATATTAAACCACAAGACTCCTGGAAGTG
>CAUYRH010076053.1:0-52193 GCA_963574655.1 Perodicticus potto | reverse complement strand
TTTCCTGGCCAAGGAACCCATACACCTATATTTACCCTGAAGCTAAAGGCCTAAAGGAGGAGACGGGGAAAGACCTGGAGAGGAACGGAGAGAGCTTCTCTCTCCCCACTTGAGTTCTCTCCCTCTACCAGGAGCTTTAGTGTTTTCTGTATTCTTTTCTGTAAATCAATTCTGTCTTACCACTGAGGGGTGGGGGGTGGGGAATAATGTAATGAAGAATAATAAAATACATGTATTTCAAAATAAAAAAAAAAGCAGGCTTTACCCTTATTGGTTGGTTCACCCTAAATATTTTCTTATCATCCTTGTCTTAATTTGACTTCTCCCAGAAGTAGACTGTAAGACAAGGATTCAGGTACAAGTTATTTATTTGAGAGGTGATCCAAAAACCACCAGCAAAGAAGTAGAAAAGTAAGTCAGGGAAGAGAAATTAAAAGGTATGCTATAAGCCAATTCCCAGTATTAACTCAGTTCTAGTGGGATGCTCTAGGGGGTAGTGCAAGAGCCTTCTCAGAGCTATCCCAACCAAGAGGTGAGGATGCTGGGGAATATTTACCTTTATCTACCAAATGCATAAGTGTTGCTTCTGAGGACATTGCCTCCTGAAACTTCTAGCTTTCTCTGCACACAGAGCATACTGCCTTGGCTGGACAAAAACCTTCAAGCAGAGAGTCAACAAGGCATGTGTACAGAACAACTCCAGCTCATGCTACAAACCTGAAGAAACTCTCTGTCATGTAACTCAGTGTATTTCTTCCAGCTAAAGAGAAAAGGCAAGCTCCATTCTCCCATTCCTCTCTGATTATATAGTCTAACACTACAGGGTTCCATTATAGTCCTAGATTTAGCATTACGGTTTTGGAAGAGTCTCAGGAGTCAGGACTCATTAATGTTTGGCCATAAAAGAAACTGGATGTCTGCAATATTTTATTAAGATTGTATAATGGAGCAATTACAAGCAAGATGAGATTAGTTGGGACTCCTGCTTGCCTTTAGGGCGCGACTTCTCCATGCATTTAATGGGCTCCCTCTGGGCTCTGTTTAGCATGCAGGTTACTGTGCGGGAGAACCAGAAGGCAGGGGGAAGGCCAAGTGCTAGAAATCTGAATCATCCTTATTAAAAGATATTCTATTTGCAAATGAGAAGGGAGAGAGGGAGGCTCATATCCCTCTGCAGAATGTTCTTGGAAAGCAATCACAGGGAGCCATGTGATCTACTCTGGAGTGGAAACCAGAATGGAACACAACCTTGGGAATCCAGTGGGTCATGGGAAATTTCCACTGGTGATAAAATCTAAGCACTGAGGTGCTGCAATACAGGGAGGACAAGGCTGACTCCCAGTTCAGAGTGGATAATTATACCTGAAGAAATGCTACAACCCATGAATGCACATGCCAATCTGCCAGTCCACTGCCACTTCCCTTTGTCTTTCCTCCCCTTTCTGGCATATTTCTTTCCTCTCCATGGCTCTACTGTTCTTACAGGTACATGCAGAGTTGCAATTACACTCAAAGCACTGTTGTTCTCAAACTTTACCATGTCGGCATCACCCCAAAGGCTTGTTAAAACACAGATTACTGCACTCTAGAGTTTCCAATTCAGTAAGTAGGTCTGGGGGGAACTTATATCCCTAACAAGTTAAAAGGGATGTAGTTATTGCTGGCCCAAAGATCAGACTTTTGAGAACTACTGCTCTAGAAAGACTAGGCAACTGGAGACGGATGTCCAGGGGCATGAAAAACATCTACAAAGTCTTGGCAGAACTGGCATAACACAGCATGTCTTCCAAAGGCCCATGCACATCTCCCAGCTCAGATCTAGGTTGAAACTATCAGACTGGGGGCAGCGGCTCGTACCTAGCTCTCTTGGACTCCCAAGGCAGAAGGATTGCCTGAGCTCAGGAGTTAAAGACCAGCCTGAGCAAAGCAAGATTCTATCTCTACTAAAAATAGAAAAATTAGCCAGGTATTGTGGCAGGCACCTGTAGTACCTGCTACTTGGGAGGCTGAGGCAGGAGGATTGCTTGAGCCCAGGAGTTTGAGGTTACTGCGAGCTAGGCTGAGGCCATGGCACTCTAACCCACATGACAGATTGAGACTCTTTCTCAAAAAGAAGAGGAAAGGAAAAGAAAGGAAAGAAGAAAGGAGAAAGAGAAAAGAGAGGAAAGGAGAGGAGAGGAGAGGAGAGGAGGGAAGGGAAGGGAAGGGGAGGGGAGGGGAGGGGAGGGAAGGGAAGGGAAAGAACATATCAACCTAGGCCTCTGAATTTGGAGATTCCTATCACAGAGGCCTCAAAAATTTTCCCACCCTGGGCGGCACCCATAGCTCAGTGGGTAGGGCACCAGCCACATATACCAAGGCACCCAGCCCAGGCCAGGTAAAACAGCGATGGCAACTGCAACAACAAAATAATAGCCGGGCATTGTGGCGGGCGCCTGTAGTCCCAGCCACTTGGAAGGTGGAGGCAAGAAAATCGCTTAAGCCTGAGAGTTTGAGGTTGCTGTGAACTGTGACACCACGGCACTCTACCCAGGGCAACAGCTTAAGAGTCTGTCTCAAAAAAAAAAAAAAAAAAATTCCCACCCCAATTGTCAACATTCTTCTTTTTCTTCAAAGCTTATAGACTGCCCCTAAGGCCCCAGATTCATTATTTTCAATAAATCTTTCATTCCTAAAAGGTCAAATAGTTACCTGGTATGAATATTACTGCTCTGCATATTAGGAAAAAATAGGCATCTCCCAGGAACCAAGTCTGGGGATAATCATGAACTAGTTGAATTTAATGGAATTTAGGACTGGGGTCTTCTATCTCCTGGCTAAACAGTTGTTCCCTAGTCTTTTTTTTTTTTTTTTTTTTGAGGGCGGTGGGGATTAATATAAGGGTAAGTATGATTGGGTTACATTGCTTGCATTTGTTAGGTAGTATCCGAGTTGTTCCCCAGGGTTTTGAATCAGTGCCATGACTTTAAGGACAGCCTTTGGGCCACAACCAGAACAAAGTAGCACCTGTGAAAATTAGAACTCTGCATCCCAACTCAATACAAATAATGAAGCATTTGGCTTCAAGATTTAATTATTTACTCCTAGAATGATCAAAAAGGCCTAAAGGTCTAGAAAAGTTCTCAATTTATTTCAAAAATAGAATCCCTTTTTAAAAAGGTCAAAATATCTTATATGTAGCCTCCCTTATGCGAGTACCTATTCAACACAAAAATGACTGACTCATTTGTGAAAAAAAAAATCCCAGTCACTTGATGTCCACAGCTTGGAACCACCATCCAGGCTTAGCAGTTAGAGGCCCAGGGGGTTGTGGCTGGACAAACCACAGGGACGAGTGGTGGAAGTGATCAAGCCAAGGTGAGAGGAAAGGCAGGCAGGCAGGAGCTGGGAAGCAGCAGTTCCCAGGAGCTAGAATAAGCTCAAAAGTCAAGGACAGCTGGGTGCAGTGGCTCATACCGGTAAACCTAGCACTCTGGGAGGCCCAGGCAGGTGAATTGCATGAACTCAGGAGTTCAAGACCAGCCTGTGCAAGAGCAGACCCTGTCTCTACTAAAAATAGAAAAAATTAGCCAGGCTTTGTGGCAAGTACCTGTGGTCCCAACTACTCTGGAGGCTGAGGCAAAAGGATCACTTGAGTCCAAGAGTTTGAAGTTGCCGTGAACTATGATGCCATGCCACTCTACTCAGGGTGAGAGGGTGAGACTCTGTCTCAAAGTAAGTCAAGAACAACAGAGTATTCTGGATATTTTGATGCTGAGGAGACATGGGCTACTTTGCTTCAGGTAGGAAGTCATCTCTCTGTAGCTAAAGCAGCATCAGCTGATGCCAGGAAATGACCCATCAGGATCTGGGAATCAAAGCACAGACTGGTGTAATGATCCTCTACACTCCACAGGGTCTGATCTTGCGGGCCTGGAAACGAGGACCGTGAGGCGGCAAAGCAATTGAGACCAGATGCTGAAACCACACTGCCTTAGTTCAAGTTCTCACTAGCTACGTGGCATTGGCCATCCCTACCCTGCGCATTGTCCTGGACTGGGCCTATCAGTTTCAGAGTTGATCATACACGTGTTTTCCCAGCTCCCTGCTCAGTGATGTTGTACTGGTGGATTGAAATCAGCCATAGCAGGGGTATTCACACTCTAGAAAGAGCTTCCCCCACACATCCCCACCCCAAGGACCCAAGAGTTGCTTGTTAAACATCTACCAGCACACCGCTGCCCACTGTTATCATTTACGAGCTCAGAATAAAGGTAGAGAGGCTCATATAACATATGTTCAAATATATAAATGTTACACATTATTCTAACAAGTAGCTGCATAAAATTGTTCCATCTTCCTTGGCAAATATACCTTCCTAATGACCTAGAGTGCCATGTCTACAGTTAGAATTCAAATAATCTTCAGAGTTTCATGTGAGGTGGCCCCAAAAGAAACTCCAGCCGCTAGCTGCCTCCTCTTCCCATTTGGCCCCAGCCCCATCCCTTGCCACGTGAGGGCCCTGAACATTCAAGCTACCCACAACCCTACAGCCACAAAGAGCTGCTCCTTGGCCACGCTCTGGCCTAAAGGTACACACACGTGGGGAGAGGCCCTGTCCGAAGGCCAGCTCAGGGTACAAGGCCTGCAGGACCTGGAAACATTCTCAAGCTTCTCATTTGGGCAGGAAATTCTAAGGTACATGGTTATGGCCTAGGCATAGGACAGAGCCTCCAGTGAGGCTGGCATCTTGGTCCCAAAAATTCTCATCCTGCAGGGAAGGATAGGGGAGAGGAGGCCAGAGTGGGGTCCTCCAAAGCCCAAGGCCTAAGGCCCCTCCTGCTTGGATCTAAAGGAGATACTGGCCTTGGGCCAATTACTTAACGTCTCTGCACCTCTGCTATTTCTTTTTACCATAAAAAAAAAAATTTTTTTTTTTTTGAGACAGAGTCTCACTCAGTGGCCTTGGGTAGAGTGCCCTGGCCTCAGAGCTCACAGCAACCTCAAACTCTGGGGCTTAAGCAATCCTTTTGCCTCAGCCTCCCAAATAACTGAGACGATAGGCACCTGCCACAGTGCCGGCTATTTCTTTGTGGTAGTTGCAGTTGTCTTTGTTGTTTTAGCTGGCCCAGGCCAGGTTCTGACCCACCAGCCTTGGTGTACGTGGCCGGCACCCTACCCACTGAGCTACAGGCACTGCCTATAAAAATAATTTTTAAAAGTAGCACTTATCTCCTAAGGTCATCATGAGAATTAAGTATGGTTAATATTTGTGCCACACTTAGCGTTTGGTCCACAAGTGCTTGTATAAAAGCCTGTGACATATGCTAAATAAGTGGTCATACCTTGCAGAGCACACTGGACTGGAAAGCTAAAACCCTAGACTTTAGCTCCTGCTCTGCCACCTACTAACTCAGGACACACCCTCATTTCTCTGAGACTCCGCTTCTTTATCAGTAGGCAAAGAATTGGACTGGATAATCTTTTAAAGTCCCTTAATTACCATGGCTTATGTTTTTAACAGGAAACATTTTAGAAGGGATCCAGTATTCACAAGAGAGGAAAAGAAGAGACAGTTTCCACAGGGGGTAAAAACTTATCTCTAGACCTAGCATTTCTAAATGAATTAGAATTTTAACTACATGGAATCAAACGTCATTGAAATCTCTCCCTCCCTAGGATGGATGGTTAGCAGAGTTTCTTTGAACCCTTTATGGGAGTTTAGTATGTAATGACATTTACATCTGAAGAATCCTAGGCTGATTCTCCCAAGCGAGGGATGGGGGAGTAAACTCAGCAAGGTCACAGATCTGACCGGCAGTGAGGTCCCACACAGGTGGCAGCCAGTCTCCACAGCTCTTCTGGTCTGCTCCGTCCTCATCCTAGCAGTCCTCAAGGATTCTGAAGCAGTTACCTATTGCTATTACAAACCAGGCCAAATTTAGTGCTGTAAACAGCGACAGCCACCAGTAATTATGATCTTTCACAGTTCTTGGAACTGACTAGGCTCAGCTTGGTGGTTCTTACTACTCGGGGACTCTTATGCATTTGTATGTACTCAGGTGGTGGCTGGGATCATCTCAATGGCCTTTTCATCCACCTACCCGAGCTGGACAGACTCAAGTAGCCGGGGGCTAGAATAGCTGGGGCTGCTCAGATGGCTCTCTCTGTCTCTGCGTGAGCTCCCCACCTGGCCCCTCTGGTAGACAGCAGCTTCAGAGTAGCCTGCTTCTTATGGTGGTGGCTCAGGGTGCCAAAGGTTCATGTTCCAAAGAGACACCCAGGCAGAAGCTCTATCACTTTTTATGACCTAAACTTGGAAGTCACACAGCATCACTTTTGTTACATTGTATTCATTAGAAGCCAGTCACTAATGATGACATATAGGCAAAGTATGAGAAATTAGATTCCATCTCTTAAGGACTTAAGGTCAGAGAATTTGCAGACATGGTTTGAAACCACCAGAGATTCCTCTCCCCTCACACAAAGATTGATGGAGTTAGAACCAGAGGAATAGATAGGGGTCTCCCTTCCCAAGGAAGGTCATGAAACTTAAAGAAAGGGGAGGCCAAACTGAAGTTCCAAGAATCAAGTCAGGAGCGGCATCTTGGGAAGGCTGGGGAAGCCTCCTGCAGAAGGGGCCTTTGTTCGCCTGTCTCTTCAGGGCCGCGCCTGCAGAAGACCTCAAGAGAGTCTCTACTTTGTGCACTAAGGGAACATGATTTCTCCAAATCCACACTCTTCTTCTTGTAGACTCTGTTCCTCTTTGGAGAAGACAGCCTACCTGGGGCTAATTCTGTGGTTCTGAGAGAGATGCCTGAGGTAAAGTAGCTCTTTTAAACACTAGATCTACTAGATTCTAGATCACTAGAATCTAGAAAATCCAGAACACTAGATTTTCCTTACAAGTAGATTAAGCGTGGGGCCAACTGGGCAGTATACCTTGTTAATACGCATGTATCAAGATGGGAAGAACAATTTACTAGAACTCCTCTCAGGGAGAAGGTAGAACAAGATTAAAAGAAATACTCTGATACTCCTTTGATGTTTAACTCTCAAAGGGCGTGCTTGAGAAGTGCTCTCCTTATCTATTGCCACGTAACAAGGCAACAAAAACTTAGTGGTTCAAGCATCAATAATCTATAATTTCTCATAATTCTGACTGAGTGGACAGTTCCTCTGTTGGTCTTACCAGGGCTTATTCATGTGGTTGTATCAGCTGGAGGTTTGGTTGGGCTTTGAGATCACAATGGCTTCCCTTACATGACTGGCACTGGCTGGAGGCTGGTGGATGGTGGCTGGTGGCTGGGCAACTCAGTTCTCTTTTACATAGTTTCTTCTGGTCCTAGGAGCTAGACTGGCTTTGCTATGTGTTGGTCTCTGGGCGATGTACAAAGAATAGCGTGTAGTGTCTCTTAAGGACTAATCTTAAAAGTTCTGTTGGTCAAAGTAAGTCAGTAAGCTAGCCCAGATTCAAGTGATGAGGAAACAGACTCCCTCTATTGATAGAAGGAATGGAAAGGGGCAGCTATCTTGGCTTGGGAGGAATTTGTGGCCATTTCATTTCTCTCTACCTCAAGAAACAATTGATTTCTTCTGAAGAACATGGGTCTTGGAAACTCAGGACTTAAAATTTAGGGAACAGAGATGAATTGTGGGAGAATAAAGCATGAGACTGATCCCAGCTGCCTGGATCCCCCTCGCCTGGCCTTACCCGTGCCTCAATCCCCTACCTTTCAGTTGAATGCACATCTTAAGGCCATCTATTTAAAAGGCTAATCTAAATGATTAGCCTTACTGGGTACCCACTTGCCTTAGTACAGAACTATTTGTTCACTCTCCCATGCCCTGAAATGTATGGCAAAGATTCTCTGATACCCACTAAAGAGAGAATACCCAAGTGACCACAGAAGCCCTGTTGACCTGAGAGACCAAATAAACAAGCAGAGGGTGACCACAGCTTATAAAAATAGAACTTTGACCAACCACCTCTGCAGTAACCAGTCCAGGAAGCCAAACTGTCTCTGCAGCAACTGGCCCAAGATGGTCATGACTTGGTCAGTGACTGCTAGCTGCCAGCTCAGAACCAACCAGAGAACCCAAATATGCTCTCTAACCCAATCACACAGGATGCTTTGCTTCTAGTAAGGCCACTTAATTACTACTCCACGCCAACAGCTTCCCATCAAGCACACCTGAAACTGTCCCTTTTCTCACTAGTTCTTGGTCCCCTGTCTGCTTTTGAGTCTTTGCTAAACACAAATAATGTAGGCTGACTCCCTTGCCATAGCCAGCCATGAATAAATAGTTTCTGTTTGTCTTCATTAAAGTGCTCTTCACTTATTTCCACAATCCCAAGGGTTTCCCTCACTATACAAGTAAGGCTTGTCAAGAGAGGATGATGGTTTGAGCTAAGACAGTAGCAATAGAGCAGGTGAAAGCAGAGGTTCTCAAAATACTTTGAAAGGAAGCTGTAGGAGTCGCTGGCTGCTCAAATCTGAGATGAGAGACAAAGAGAAGTGTTAAGAATGACACCAAGGGCCAAGCACAATGGCTCACACCTGTAATCCTAGCACTCTGGCAAGCCAAGGCAGGTGGATCTTCTGAGCTCAGGAGTTTGAGACTAGCCTGAATAAGAGTGATACCCCATGTCTACTAAAAATAGAAAAAAAATGCTAGGCATTGTAGTGGGCACCTGTTGTCCTAGTTACTCAGGAGTCTGAGGCAAGAGGATCGCTTGAACCCTGGAGCTTGAGGTTGCTATGAACTATGGTGTCACAGCACTCCATCTGGGGTGACAGAGTGAGACTCTGTTTCAAAAAAAAAAAAAGAATGACACCAAGTATTGGGCCCTAAGCAACTGGGGGATGATGATACCCCTTTCTGAGACTGTGAAGACTGAATTAAGAGTTCAGTTTTAGACATTTTGAGATTAGAGTCAGAGACATAAATTTAGGAATCATCAAATTTATGGGGCTTAAAATCATGATGTTGGATGACATTATACTGGGAATGCTAGTTCTTTTCAATAATGATAAAGTAAGCACTTACTATGTGCCTGACATTGCCTTAAGCTTTGTAGATTTAGTGAGTGTTAAAAGAAAAATCAAACTCTGTAAAATATGTGTGTGTGTGTGTGTGTATTTTTGAGACAAAGTCTCATTCTGTCACCCAGGTTAGAGTGCAGTGGCATCAGCCTACCGTATAGGAATGTTGAATTCCTGGATTCAAGGGATCCTCTTACGTCAGCTCCTGAGTAGCTGGGACTACAGGTGCCCACAACAATGCCTGGCTAATCTTTCTACTTTTAGTAGAGGTTGGCTCACTCTTGCTCAGGCTGATCTTGAACTCCTGAGCTCAAGGGATCCTACTGCTTCAGACTCTCAGAGTGATAGGACTTCAGGGGTGAGCCACTACACCCAGCTTTACTCTGTAAAATATTTTTTAAAGGTTTATTCTGAGCTAAATATACATGATTATGGTCCAAGGAAGTTGAGTTATAGTTTGGTGTTATACTTTTTAAGGAGACAGGAATTATAGGCAAAATCATAAATTAATACATGGGAGATGTACATTGCTTTGGCAAGGGTTTAGGGATTCTTAGTTGGTGATTGTTTGAAAGTATTCTTTGTCCAAAAATTCAGAATCAGTAGGAAGTAATGTTTACATTGAGATAAGATTGAGTCTGTTACCTGTCATGTGATACCATGCCAGAAAAAAAAAAAAAAAGACCTCTTTAACTAGATTTTATTGATTATAAGGTGTAATTTATCCTTTGCCTTTCATGGTCTGTCTTATTTATAATTTGGCATCTTACTGCCAAAAAGAATCAGTTTTGTCAGTCTTACAATCTCTATTTTAGTATTAATGCTAATCAATTATTGTGTCTAAACACCAAAAGGGAAGGGGTACAATGAGGCACGTGAAACCTCCCTTCTCATCATGGACAGAAAGTCAGTTTTAAGGTTTTGGGGGGATTCCCTTGGCCAAGAGGAGTTCCATTCAGTTAGTGGAGAGCTTAGGTTTTTATTTCTAATTTACCTGGGAGAACACAGAGACCATGGCCCAGCATTCAGAAGTATATGCTCTATGTTAACAATAACGTGCTGTCCACTTAAAGAAAGTGTTAAAAGGATACAACTCACATTAAGTGTTCCTGCCACAACAAAATAATGATTTTTAAAAGTGTATAATCTGTTAGGAGACTTGGCAATTAATAAATTATTCTTGCAAGTAAATGGGGGACAAGAACCATGAGTGGAAGTAATGAGGGGCACTCCTGAGTTGGGCTGCATGTGATTTGCTGTCAGCTAGCTAAAGTGGGAAGAGAACATCATTTGAGGCAGGGGTAAGACCATGAATAAAGGTCTTATGGAGGGAGGGAGCTTGCTGTGAGGGACAGGGCAAGACCCCAGTGTGGACCCTCAACGGAATCTAAACTGCACAGAACAAATCCTTTAAAATTTGGATTCAGCCAAGAAGCCACACTCAAGGATCCAGAAGACCTCAAGTTCCCTACCCTTGCTATAGAGTTTGTTTCATTCCTAAATGCAATGAGGAGTCATTGGAGGATTTTAGGTGTGGAGAGTGCAGGATCAGATTGGTATAAAACACAGGTAGGTTCTCAGAACCCACCCTAGAGACTTAGCAGGTCTAGTCTGAGACCTAAGGTACTTGCATTTCCAGCAAGCCCTCCAGGGCATGCTGTTACATATGGGAAGTCCTGGAACCCCCACTTGAAGAAATACTGGGACACCCCAATTTTGCAAAGCACTGCTAAGCATGTGGTGAAACTAAACAAGACTTGGGCACTGCAGAAATTTCCCTTAGACAAGGACACCTGTGGAGTTCCAAGGAGGCCAGATGGTGCATAATTAAAATAGAACAGAATGTACTGAAAGGGATGTGCTTCTTCGCAGGGACAGAAGGCAGAAGACTCTGTCAGCCTGCTAACCATTTGTGTGCTCCTAAGACAGCCTGGCTTTGTATGGTTTCTTTCCTGTTCATGGGGTTAAGCCCAGAATAACTTTCCAGTTGCCAGATTTCAAAACTGCAAGTTACTGATTCCTGAGACATGTTCGGAGAACATCAGCTCCAAACTTTGGAAAATCCCTGTCCAAGCTCCTCTCCCAACTCTCCTTGATGCTAGTACATATCTCTTCCCTGAAAAAGAAGCCAATACCTGCAATGTGTATCTTCCACTTAATAATTAGCAGATAATCGTCGCTGTAGCTCAGACTAACCCCCACCCCTCCTCTTCTACACCATGATTTTGGTTTTTTTTTTTTTTGCAGGTTTTTTTTTTTTTGGCCGGGGTGGGTTTGTACCTACCACCTCTGGTATATGGGGCTGGCACCCTACCCCTTTGAGCCACAGGCGCCACCCTACAACATGATTTTGTTATGCCCAGGAGTCTCTCAAAGACCACACCACCAGACAAGTTGAATTTAAAGAGGAGTCCTTTAATTGAAGAGGCTGTCTCAGTGTTCCAACATGGGGTTTCTGAGAGCAGCCCCAAGTTGTCTGTGACTCTGGTTTTTATAGGGCAAAACTTTTCCCGGGGGCAAGTAAGTGTTAATACAGAAGCAAAAATAGCAGTTAAAGGCGTAGGGGACCACGAGGGTAGGGTGGTTAGTCATTTTACACAATGCTATGATCACGAGAGCGATTAGTGATTTTTCTGCCTTACAAAATAGGTACAAACCACAATGTCCTATGGGGGAAATTCAGGGAGGGAAACTTACAGGTAAGGGTCATAAAGGGCATGATCATAAAAAGCTATAATCACTAGGGCCACAATCATAAGCAAAAGCATTTATAGTTACAAGATGGGAGGGCAAACAAGAGGAACTAGTTTTTTGGGTTTTTTTTTAATTAAATCATTGCTGTGTACATTAGTGCAATCAAGGGGTACAATGTGTTGGTTTCATATACAATCCGAAATATTTTCATCAAACTGTTTAACATAGCCTTCATGGCATTTTCTTAGTTATTGTATGAAGATATTTCTATTCTGCATCTACTAAATTTTGCCTGTACCCTTCCAAGATGCACCATAGGTATGGCCCCACCAATTACCCTCCCTCCCCACCCATCTTCCCCCTCCCCTCCCTGCCCTTCCCCATATTCTTGTGCTATGATTGGGTTATAGCCTTCATGTGAAAGCTAATTAGCTTCATAGTAGGGCTGAGTACATTGGATACTTTTTTTTCCATTCTTGAAATACTTTGCTTAGAAGAATATGTTCCAGCACCATCCATGTAAACACGAAAGAGGTAAAGTCTCCATCTTTCTTTAAGGCTGCATAATATTCCATAGTACCGTTATTTGGTCTTTGAAGAGGAACTAGTTTTGAAGGTAAAAGGGAGTAAATAGAAAAATGGAGTCAAACTTGTTCTTTTAACATTTCAATATCATATACGGATGGTATGAAGACCACCTTAACATAATCACGAGGGTTGTTGTCATGAGGGTAGTTAGTGACTTTCTGCACAATACTAGTAATTCTAATAGTTCTAACCAGGTGCATTTAAAATACCATGCAATGGGCAGGGAGGCAAGCGGAACCAGTTTTTTGAAGCAATAAAATGTAACACAACAACAGAATGGAGTCAGGCCTGCTTTGCCTCCCCACTGATTCTCAGGAATAAGAGTTTCAATAAAATGGAGTTAGGCCTGCTTTTCTTTCAACCTAACAATTTGGCTTCTTGCCCCTGGAATGCCAAATAGCCTTGGGAAAATTATCAGCAATTGTGAGTTTATACCTCTAAAATTTGAGAGTATACTTAAAAAACAAACATAAAGGCTATAAAGACAAAAGGTATTTTAATGCTTTTTCCTGGTCTCATGAGAATCTAAGCAGGTAATGGGGGCTTGAACAAGGGCGGTAACAGCGGAGTTGGAAAGAAATCAATTGAAATGTGAAACAGTTTGGAGGTAACAGCAACTGCAATTCGGCCATCCAAGCCATCTGGCCTTTGCATAGATTGATTGCAAAGAGTTGTCTAATAATTACTGACATTTTTCATGGTCAAAGAGACAAGATTAGGGAAAGCCCTGCCTTAAATCCCTTAGAATGCAAATCTCCCAAAGAAAGATAGCACCACCTCAGTCCTCATCAAGGCTTAATAAATTGTTGTGGCCTGAATGAGAAAGAGCAAGGTATGTCTCCAGCTCAACGCCTACCTGCTGCCAGGTAAAGTAAATGAGTAGGGAAGCAGCCCCAATTATGAGAGGACAAATAGCGCCAACACTGTTGCCAGGCAACAAGGGGAGTGAGGAGAAAGACGGGGATCAGGAGATCAAGGCAGCCTGCAGAGAAAGCAGCTTCTCCAATCCCGCCCATTGTAGCACATGACTTTTTTTAAAATTTGAGATACCTTAACTTTTTAACATCATAATTAACTCAAACTTTTAAAAAATACTCTGTGAGGGAAATAAAAGAAAAATGGGATCCAGAGGTCAAGTAATTTTGGAACTTCTAGCCTAGTATGTTTACACATTAACTCATTTAATCCTTGATTGTTCCTATTCTGCAGGTGAGAAAACGGAGGCTCAGGGGGCAAAGAACTTGTTCCATATTAATTCCAAGATTGTGAGCCCAAGTTTCTATATTTGCAAAATGAGGAAAGAGTGGGTTCTGAGCCCCCTGAAGTGGGGTGCAGAGATCTGTACAAATGAAAACTTGTGCATTTTTCTCAGAAACAGATCCATGCATGGGCTTCATCATATCTTCAAAGCAATCCCTGACTCAAACATCAAGTTGAGCATCACCACCTCAAAGAGGAATGGATGAATTATAGCAGGTAGTCAGATGTCCAATAAATTAGAAAAGAGGCTCAACTTCCTTATAATGAGGGAAATGCAAATAAATAGACAGGCTTGTCTAAAAGACTAAGCTCTGTGTGTCTAAGTGTGCAGGACCGGTACAGTGAAACTGTAAATGGCTCATTAAGTTAGGCATGGTTCGTTTTGTCACTCAATTCTCTCTTGGATAACTATGGTGGTTTTAGAGCTAATACATGCTGATGTGTCCCCAGGGTTTCACAATTTCTGTGCACTAACCTTCAAGGAACAATTTTAAAGCTTGGTGCTTCAGAGTCATTGTTCAAGGCTGGTTGTAGCTGTTTCAAAACATTTGTGTGTCTTTTTAATCATTTTATAATCCCAGCCTTCCTTTCTATTGCAAAAAGATTTTCAGTAAAAATTATGAAATGAGGCTCTGCGCCTGTGGCTCAATGGGCTAAGGCGTCAGCCATGTACACCTGAGCTGGAGGGTTCGAATCCAGCCCGGGCCTGCCAAACAACAATGATGGCTGCAACCAAAAAATGGCCAGGCGTTGTGGCAGGCGCCTGTAGTCCCAGCAACTTGGGAGGTGGAGGCAAGAGACTCGCTTGAGCCCAGGAATTGGAGGTTGCCGTGAGCTGTGATGCCACAGCACTCTATCCAGGCTCTGTCTCAAAAAAAAAAAAAATTATGAAATGAAACTAATGATCATAATGATCAAATAAGATATATAGACTGAAAATGTTTCTATTATTAAGCTGTATATGTATAATTATGCCAATAAAATACATGTTAAAATTTAACATATATTATATTACAACAAAGAAAAATAATCAATACTATTTTAATGTAGTTTTTGAAAAAAGAATATTATCTACTTCATTTCAGAAATGAAATAACATTATAATTGTTCACCTTGAGCCTTAAATTTTGCACATGTGAATGATTTTCATCAAAATTTGCATATTTATGTTAAGAAAAAAGCCAGATTTATTTACCCATCTTCACTCATAGTTCATTAAAGAATGATTCTTATTAAATTTAACTTTGAAAAGTTTCCTTCACAGAAAGAAACAGATAAAGCATTAGGAAAAGTCTTAAAGATAAGTTTAAAAGAGATTCATAAAAATCCCATTTTACAATAAATTCCAAAATTGTACCATTGTTCCAAACTTTATTTTTTCAGGATTGATCACAGCAGAATTCAAACGTCTCTACAGATGAAACATTTCTACTAAAATATTTTCACCAGAAAATTTATTATAAATTTCTATTACATGTCATAAAATCTCTGAAGTATTTTCTTTTCTACAAAAATTAGAGAAAATGGCTGAATGCTGAACCCTGGCCTAAGTTGATCTACTAATGTAGACCAAGTGTCTAGCTCTTGGTAAAAGTGATCAAGGTATTCGAATGTCACGCTTTTGGTTTCTTGGCAATGTAAAACCACCACCATTTACCATTTCCCCTGGCACTTTTCCTCAAAATTTGTTACTCTTATGTATGAAATGGTCTATTTCCTTATTTTTCTAGTTGTTGCACTGCTCATGACCTTCTCTACAAGTTCTGTGCACTGACCTTGAAGGAACAATTTTAAAGTTTGGTGCGTCAGAGTACATTGTTCAAGGACAATTCCAGTTGAAAATATTTTTCTATTTTTTTTTAAATAGCAGAAAAGAAAAATCACATCCAGCTAACATGGTTTATTTTAAATCTCCTGTTTAAGCACAAGAATGTGCTGGGACCACAGGGGTTGGATACACAAACCACACCTGAAGTGAGTGAGAATTATTGAGAACCATTATAAATGGAAAGAAGCACATCAATAAGAGAAGATTGAAAACGTGATCAAGTATCTGAACCATAGAATTTCACATAGCCACTAATAAATTAGATTTGTACTGGTCAACTTAGAAAGATTTCCACAGTGTTTTATTAAGTGAGAAAAGAAAGAGGGCTAAAAATGTTTATCAATAACAAGGCCCTATCCAGGTGTCATTATGAAAGTTTTGAGCTACACAAAAATCAAAACCTTAAAATCCACATAGATGGAAACAAATGAAGCCCTCCCAGAGACACCGATAAGTGGAGCAAGTTGAAACTTACACAAGCAAATCAAAAAAGATTCTGTCCACTGTGTTTCCTGGAAGTAACAGAATTCACCATAACATAGTCAGCCTCAAAACTTTTGTAGTGACCCACATACATGTCAGCATGTGATTTTATATGATTGTGAGGGCCCAGGAGAAAAAATTCTATGAATAGAAGGAGCCATACACTCCTGTTTTCCAGGAAGATGAAAAGGGAAGGGCTAATGTAAGAAAAAATAAGTGTCACAGTAAAAATCAGCATGTAAGCTATCAATGCACTGATAACATTACATGCGTGCATTTGCACATAGCCACAAAGTTATGAAAAGAGAAGGCCCACCAGGGATTCAACTACAAAACTTTTGGAAGTGATCAAGGAATACAGCAATGTCTCAGGCTACAAAATCAACACCCATAAATCTGTAGCCTTTATATATACCAACAATCGCCAAGCTGAAAAATCAGTCAAGGACTCTATACCTTTCACAGTAGTGCCAAGAAGATGAAATATTTGGGAGTTTACCTGACATGGGAACTCATTTTTAAAGCTTTTCTAGGGTCCCGTTGGCCAACAGGGAATCCATTCAATTGGCAGAGGGCTTGGGATTTTATATTTTATATTATCCAATCATGAGATAGATCAGGTTATTTAATTCTATATGTGGAAAATAGTAAAGGCAGAACAAAAGGCTAAATGTGTCACTCTAAAGGAGCTCCCTCCACGTGGAAACATGAAACAAGAGGAAAGAAGGTTCCTCCAACGTTGTCACCCATATATTTTTTTTTTTTTTACCAAGGATTTAGTCATGGTAAAGATGTGTTCAGATTAAACTTGACAAGTTATTTTTTGGAAAGAGACACCCAGGTAATCAAATAAAAACCATGTATCACTTTACCCAACTATGGGTCAGAAATTGGATTAAATGCCTTTACTAGAGCTAAAATAATCAGTGCCTTTCCTTTGTTTCATATATGATAATACTAGTCAGTAATTTTAATAGCCTTAGGGGTAGGGTGGCACCTGTGGCTCAGTGGGTAGGATGCAGGCCCCATATACCGAGGGTGGTGGGTTCAAACCCGGCCCTGAACCTGGCCCTGAACCCAGCCCTGGCCAAACTGCAACAAAAAAATAGCCGGGCGTTGTGGCGAGTGCCAGTAGTCCCAGCTACTCAGGAGACTGAGGCAAGAGAATCACCTAAGCCCAAGAGCTGGAGGTTGCTGTGAGCTGTGACGCCACGGCACTCTACCGAGGGTGACAAAGTGAAAACTCTATCTCTAAAAAAATAAAAATAAAAAAAATAAAATAATCATAGGGGTAAATGAAGGTCATCCCAAGCCTACAGCACATTAGCTGCTAAAACCTACCAATCACCTCAGTAGGAACAGAATTTGGTTTCTATTTCATTCATACAGTTCCTATTCATTTCAAATGGAAGAAATAATAGCTTTGTGGATGTCATTCCAGCAAGGGGAAATGTATAAACCTGTGTTCATATATTTCTTCACAGTATCTGAAATATTTTGTTGCTTTAGCTGGTTCCAATACTGAGAAGTAGCAAGGCTTCCCTTTAAAAGTGAAAGATAGCTAGACTGAAATTGGCTTTTTGAGTCCCTGAGAATTTAGGCTTTTTCAAAAGTAATCCAGATAAACAGATGAAATGGGAAAACTCACCCGAGTCACTTGCCATGTTCTTCTCTAGATCTCTGGCCCCTGCTGAGGCCTGGTGGTTAAGGCCAGGAGGCCACCCAAATGGCTGTATCTCCACTATTAGCAGAAGTGTTGAGGTACAGTGTTGAGGTATGACAGTTGGTCCTTTGTAATTACCCATTCATTCCCATCCTTTCAGCTGCTCTAGTCCCAAGGTGTGGATCCTAAGCATTGCACCTTTTATTTTTGTTTTATTTCTTAAGCAGTTATTTGAACTACCTTCTGAGCATGAGGCACTATGGGACCCAGAATGTTACCTAAGAAGACTACTGAGTCTTTAAGAAGGAACAGCTTACAATTGAGTAGATGAAACTTTTATTGAAGCAAATAGAATAACTGCCAAAAGACATTCTTTAAAAAAGTGGGAGGGGGGGAGCAATGGAAACATGAAAGAACAAATAATTAACATTGGTCTGGGGAGGTAGAAAGAGCTTCAGGAACTGGTAACATTTGAACTAGACTTTGAAGATTGAGTTGGGGGGTCTCTGAGGAGCTAAAGTAAATAGTACCCCTCTTCCTCATGCAACTTCTGACCAATTTGAGAAATGGAAGAAGTACTTGGTAGAACCTAAAATATCATTTTTGTTACCTATGGGAGACAATGTGGTTTTAGGTCTACTGGCCAAATAGGCTTAGTGATACCCCCAAATTAGGCAGAACCCCACTGTGAGCCTTCACCTCCCCACCTCACTGTGCATCTTCAGGGGCAGGGTTCCCAGAGGAGCCAGAAGATCTCACGTTCTCTGCAGGCAGGAAGATGCCCAGAGGAAGCAAAGCCAAGCTGAGCTGAGCAAACCCAATTATTTGTATGTTTGCTTGTTTTTCCAACTTTCCTGAGGGGTCAAGTGTGTAAAGAGGCCACAGAAACCCTAAGGATGTGCTTGGGGAAAAAATCCTCCTCTTGAAACCAAAAGGAGGGAAAATAACTCCTCTCTGAAAGTTAGAATGGCTAAGAGAAAGTTTAAAAATAATCCTCCACAGCAGATGGTGAAGATAGTCTGATGACACCAGGACCGGGGTAAAGAGGAAGCTCTTGGGGGAGAGGACGATGCACTTGAAGGTTGGGTGGAGAAAAGGAGGAGATTTATATTGCACCTGAAAGGACCAGGTTTCTTTCTAAACACAATGGAAGCCCCTGTACTTTGACAGAAAGACTGTACTTATGAGTGACAATATAGTTAAATGAAGATTGTTGAGGGATGCAAGAAAGCAGGATGCAATTGCAGTAGTCCACAGGAAAAGCAATGAGCACGGACACTGGGCATTGGGCATAATTCCTGATTTCACGAGAATCCAAATCACATCTCAGTAACCTGGATCTCTGGCCAGTTGATTCAGAGAAAATTGCTCGTGTTCATAAAACCTTAAACATTTATCTGGAAATAATTAGATTTCTATTTAACCTATGACAGATCAAGATACACTTGATGGTTATTCAGTATCCTACCTTTTTCACTTATATTTTGGTAAGTAACCACTATACATAGAACATCGTATATATGCTGGTAATATAGAGAAAAGTCTATCTAATAGAGAAAAGAGAGGCCCATATTAATGAGATAAAACTTCAAAAAAGATATGTAAGGTACTAGGAGAATTTTTTTATTCTATCATAGTTGATTGACAAATTTATAAAGTATATTCATTGGCATTGCTTTATTTAAAAAGTCAATAGTATGTAGGCACACAATGAGAACAGTTAATTTTTCTTAGTGAGGTTGAAAGGGAAGGCCTGAGGAAGACTTGTCTGTGAATCTGGCAAGTGAAGGATGCGTAGAAAATATCTAAAAGAGCATTCAATAAAAAGAAAATAGAGCTCATTGGATTTGGGTCAAGAAGTAATTGCTGTTTCCCTCAACAGATGCAAATAAAAAAGTGTTTACAATCTGGGAAAGGTAAATTTACATACATACTCCCAGCAAGGTCTTTGTCACTCCTACCATTTACCTCCCAGCTCTTCCCCAAATCACAGGTCTTTCTGTGTTTTTTCACTCCATAATTCCCCTGGCTGCTTTGCCTCTTGCTAATTTTGTCAAGAAACCAAAAAATTTACATGGGCTATGGACTTAGATGCTAGCACATTTGCAGGGGAGTGTGGGCAAAGTATTACAAAGTAAAATAAGTTAGAACCACTCTGATTACCTTATATTTGAGAAGGCAAGTTCTGCCTTTTGATGTGTGTTTTGAATAGAGCAGCCAAGAAGACTATATAGCTTTGTTTGGGGCTATACACTTAGATCAATTACATTAAAACATTCAGTATTCAAACAATGCCCAAAGAAAATAATGCTGGCTTTTTCCTTTCATGAAAGTAATACTTGCCTTACAGCCCGTGGGATTGGCCATCCCTTTTCTATTGAAATTATTCACCGGAATGTTCCTTGGATGTCCTGGTATACATTGACATTATTAGCTGAATATTTCCATCAAAGCCATCTGGTCATAAGGGAAAAACTGTTCCCATTGATTAAGTCAAAAGCTAAGTTAGTTTATAAGCACACAATACACTTGGAGTTGATTTATGAGTTTTGTTACTTGGCATTTACATCTCTTTCCAACATGCTCAAAAGACTTAACAAGCTGATTGAAATGCTAAGGAGAGGCCCTGGTAGAAGGCATTTGGGGAGTGAGACAAAAGGTCACCTACCCCAAAGCAGAAAGTTTTAACCTTTTGTATACAAGATAAAGGAATTTGGTTTTCTCAACATATTATTGGTCTGCAAGAGAATATTCAAACCTTGGAAAAGCATGTTCCAAATTATTTGTTTGTCAGTACATTCTTTTGGTTTAAACATATGCAATGCATTCATTTTTCTTTCATCTTCATAAATCATTTATACATTTAAAGCAGAAACTTTTCATAGGCTTAATAAATAAATATATATAAGTGTGTTTGTATTTGTGTTTGTTTAACCTTAAAGTTCATATTACTTGCTAGATTCTGCTCGAAGTGCTTTAAAAATAACAGCTCATTCATTACTCAAAACAGCTCTATGAATCGTAAACTTACTCTGTGTTAGTTATTGTGTGAAATACCAAAGTAAAATCATACCTCGGTATCCATGGGGGGACTGGTTCCGAGACCTCCCCTGAATACAAAAATCCACAGATGCTCAGGTCCCCTGTATGAAATGGCGTAGTATTTGCACAAAGCCTACACACATCCCCCTCCCTGTAAATCATCCCTAAATTATTTATAGTACCTAATATAAATGTTATGTTAATAGTTATACTGTACTGTTAAGGGAATGATGACTGGGGAAAAAAGTCTGTACATGTTCAGTACAAATGCTTTTAAAAAAGTATTTTGAACCCATGGCAGATTGGATCTTCAGATGTGGGACCCATGGATAGAGAGGGCCAACTGTATATTTTTTGGGTATCAATATATGTCAAGATGTACTTGTGACCTTTTAGGATGTACATGGTTCCAGCTAATATGTGATTAGTTTTGTGAAGTCTAGCCCTGCTGTCAGGGTTTACAGTAGCAAAGAGGTACAAGAGACTAGAGTGGTACATGTGGAGAACCCATTAGGGGATGCACAGTTAGCAGGAAGCCAGTTGGAAACTGTGAGCAAGTACATAATGCATCCTGCCCAGTTGTAAATAGGCAGCCAGTGTCTAAGGAAAAGCCTCATCTGAGAGAATGAGCCAGGCTTCCAGGGTGTAGGGTAGAGATCAAAGCCCACTGCAGTCGAGGAAGACTCGAGTCCTGGGGCCCGTGGTGCCAGCAGGTGAGCAGTGAATGCCCCAGCCTGGTAGGGATATAGCCATCATGCTACTCTCTGGGAACCACAGCTACTCAGAATGGAGTGATTACTCCCTATGCCTTGGGCTTAGACCCTTGGGAAGACAAGATCCGAATCCCGTCTGTTGCTAGGATGAAGTTTCCTGCTATATCTACACAGGTGACTTCCAATCTCTTTATGTGAAAGAAGCATTTGAGCTTACCAGGTTAGTGAGTGGCTGCCCACATGGTCATCAGGGATGCACCAAAGTGAAGTCCCTCCTGCCACCTGTGCTGATACCAGGCCTACACTCAACATTGACCTGAATATTGAAAACAAAACAAAACAAATCTCCTATCCCAAATGCGTCTTATACAAAAGACTCTCAAGTCCAGGTGTGTGCTTTCTCCCAGTTAGGTTTCCATGCTTCAAAAAGAGCCCAGGAGGACCTTCATGGTAGTGAAGGGTGGGCAAAAACTGCCTTAGAGCAAGCAGAGATAAGACTAGGGAGGGAAACGTTTGGGGGGCAATAAATAAGCTGAAACTCACTCAAGGTACATAAAGTGATTTTAGGAGACAGAAATGTGTCTATAGGAAGAGTTGACAAACTATGACCCCATCCTATTTTCAAATGACTCATGGGCTAAGAAGTGATTTTTACATTTTTTAAATGTTTGGAGAAAAAAGAATGATACAATTTTGTGGCATAGAAAAACCAAATGTTCAAAAATTCATTCAAAAATTCAAAAATTAATTCATCCAAAAATTTTATTTTTCTTAGGAGACCTATTTTACAAAAAAGATACTTAATTGTATTTTGAAACTCATGCCTAAAAATTTTGTAGAAATTTTTTTCTTTCTTATTATGTAAGTATCTGCTCTATTCTCTATTTTGCCCTTTGATCTGCAGTGCCTGAAATATTTATTATCTTTCCCTTTACAAAAAACAGTTTACCTACCCTTGGTGTATAGGGGAATCTCTATGGGAACTATGGCCAAATGATTGTAATTGCAATTGAAAAGTCACCCATAATCCAGGCAATATTCATATTTCTCTTTCTCTCCCTTTCTCCCCTTGCTCTTTCTCTTTTTTACTCTCTCTTATTTTCTCCCTCCTTCCCTCTCCCCCTCTCCTTGTTTCTCATATTCTTTCCCCCCCAACACATATACCACTTTTTTTGTTTCTTTTATTCTCTCTCTCTCTTCTTCCCTCTCACACACACACTCACCTTCCTTCCCTCTTGCTCAGGCCACATAGTGATCTTTCTCCCCCATGGTGCCTGCTGCCTTGTTTTCTTCCTACATACAGGCTTTTTTGGCTCATTGATTCACTTCATATGGTCCCATCACAGCCCCCACTAACAGAGGTTCACCTCCCAAAAGCATGCGCACTCAAAGCCCACCTTGCAGTTATTCACCCTGGACTCGGTCCACCCTAGTTCTAGGAGGCAAATCTGGCCCAATGCTAGTCTGGTATTCACCCTCTAATCCAGTGGCTCTTGGAAAAGCCCAGTAAGGTTGCCCCAGTCGTGGATGGGTCAGTTCTCTGCTAGGGAAGTGTGAATAGGGAGGACGTGGTGAGTGTTTTCTGTACACACACTAGAGTGACCTCCTTGGCTAGCTTACAAGATTTCCCACTCAAACCTCTGCCCCAGTTCTGTCCTTTGGCCTATGGTTGCTAACACAAAAGCAAAGCAAGAAGGCAGCACCCAAAATGAAAGCCAGTCGGTCAGGACTAGTGTGGGATTCCTATGAAATGCCTGGAACATTAATAATGCACAAAATAGATTAGTTCAGCAGTATTGAAAACAAAAAATATGAGGTTTGCCATCTTACTTCAATAGGTATACATTCTTAGTGCCTAGGATAAGAAATGTTGTGCACTATCCTTTTTCAATTTTTTACTGCTGTCTGAGGAAGGCATTCCCATGAATCTAAATGCTATATTTTCCAGGATCTCAGCATCCCCATATTTCCAGCAATACTTGATAAAATTTCACAGGCCAAGATAAAATACATAAACATGTTTATTTTGCAGTGTTGATACTAGCTTTAAATATGGAAAGATTGTATACAGAAGGGGGATCCATTAAGGTAAATATCAATAAGGAAGTTGCCCTAAAAACTGATAATAACAGAAAAAGGCATTTCAGAAATTCATGTTATTTTTACCTACCCCACTTAGTCCCAAAGTAGGTTAGAAAAATACACCTTGAGAAGTTCCAACCTTGGAGGGGGAAAAAACAGCCATCTTTCAAAGAGTTTGTTCCCCACTTGAGAACCATAAGTATCCAGAAATGAATCATCTTGTTGCATGTGGTTTTATTTTGACTGATTAATAGTTTGTGTGGTACTTCATATTTTTTAATGCTTTCTTAAGCATCAATTTAGGTACAGAATTGTAATGGCAAAAAAAAAGTGTAGTAGTAATGGCAGGTGGGATGGGTTTGCATTGAGTTTGGCATTCACCAACTGGGTACATCATAAAGATTCACTAAATGATGTTTGAGTTAATTACTAATTTCCAAGTAAGGGCAAATACATTCCACGAATAGTTATGTAGTCTTGAATAGATAATGTATCCTCCCTTCAAAACGTGAAGGTAATATTTAAACTATCTGCTTGCTTAGAAGACCTAAGAGACATCTGAGTTACAATACGACGCATTTTTTCATATACCACATCCCTAGATATTTTCTTAGGCTCATTCTGATCCTAAATAGCTCAAAGATTTCTAATCACATTTCCTTCTGCAAAAATAATAACATATTCAAATAGTTCTCCTTCCATAAATAATATTTCCACAGTTGTACTTGAATATTCATGTATTCACAACCGGGGATCTTCCTAATTGGTAAGACACACCTTAAACTTCTTAAGAAAGAAAAATAGTTTTGAATGTTGTCAGTTCAACACAACTGATTACCAACTTTGCATAGTTTTCATAAATCCATTTCACATTTTCCAGACTATAGAAGAGATGCTCAAAATAGATAAGGGCATTGAGACTCTATTTCTAAAATTATTTGTGAAAAGCTATGATATTGTGTAAACCTCAGCCATTATTTCTTAAGTAAGCAGTAAATGGATGCCTATTAAAATTAAGCAAATAGCTCAACTGCTGTGTCCTCATTACTACAGTAATTGCTAAAGTCTGTAAGTTTGTGGGTTTTTCTATAGTCTTTTTTTAATATCCTATGTCCAAAATGTGATATAAAATGAAGTGTTAACAGAAAAAAAAAATAAAGAAAAATAAGGAAGAGAGAGAGGAATAGAAGGAAGAAGGGGATATAGACTATAGGTCAGTCAATGTAAGTGAGCTGTAATAATGTGACACAGTTCTTCTGGGTATAGAATTTTGTTTGAAAAGCCATCCTCGCCCTTGTCTCAGAGGTTGTAATGAGCTTCACAAAATAACACATGCTGATGCTCTTTGCAAACGGATCAATGTGCTTAATTTCAGGGGGGTGGAGTGGAGGGTTAGGGATTGTAAAGTCCATTAACAAGGTTTATAGGCTTGTAAATTGGTAGGATAGGCTTCAAGATCCTAACCCCCTTGAAAACACAGAAACATTTTTGCATATATCCATATGTACATTTATTTTTCTGTAGAAAGAGTCACTAGGTTTCATCCAATCCACAGAAATATTCTGAGTTACTTGCCTCAAGAAAATAAGCTATGAACCACTGCTTTAGATCATTACTAATTCTTTGATATCATTTCCTTTTCCCAGAAACAAAGGGTGAAGGGTATGTGTATGTATGTGTGTGTGCGAAAGAGAGAGACCTGATAGAAAGGGTTAATTTACCATGTCTTGACAAGGTATTTTTAGGTATATTCTGATTCTCTACTTCTTATGTATAGTAACTCAGAAATTAAAATTTTTTTTTTTTTTTTTTTTTTTTTTTTTTTTTTTTGGTAAAAAGGCCTTTATTGCCCATGGAACAATTTTCCATGTATATTATTGAAGGTAATAGGAGCGAATTTGGAGGCATAGATACATTTAATATTTATGAAAAAATAATTTGTTCCATCCAGTTTTTAGCACTGAATTTGACTAAATATATACAGAGGTTGCTCTTCAAAAATGTATACACATTTTAAGAAAAAACTGGATTAAAATTGTAATAATATATATCAGTAACATTTTTTATCTTATACATCTTATCATATATTTCTTGTAGTTGCAGAAGTCAAATGTGACTTGAGTGTTATAATTTTAATTCAGTTTTTTTCCTTACTTAAAAAGTATACACTTTTTTTTGGCACTCTGTGTGTGTTCGTGTGTATATATATGTGTGTACACACTCAGCTCTCAAATAATCAGCCTATGAAAACAGATTCTTTCACCTACGTGTGCACTCAAAGGGGAAGGAGGTTTTTGGCTTCCTTGCCTGCTATCCTGTAAACCCTAGGTCACTGGCATTCTATAAGGTCCATTCTAAGGCTTCTCCCTGCGTGAGAACAGAGTGGATCACAGTTGGTCTGTGAGTTGGAGTAATGATAGAATACATGCTCAAGAGTCAGAACTTGGTAAATTCTAGGATCCCTTAATCCTGGAATGAGTCTAAATATTTAAAGCATCATGTATAGAGCATTGTTCCTTAATATAAAGCCAGTGATACAAGAGTATGTGCTAAAGCAAAGCAAAGGGAAAAATTAAGTAGCATAGCACTACAGGAAATACTTTAAATATGGTAGAAGAGGCTGTCTTTCCAAGGCACATTAAAATACAAATAATCCCTATGGGGCAGATATTTTTTATGACAGCAAATTCTCCTCGGGAAGAAGTAAGCTGTATTAATATTACAAGGTAGCCCCTTATTCTGCCAAGTGCCTTTCAACAGGAACTTACTTAACCTTCCTAATCAGTGGCAATAAGGAAAATGTCTCCCTTATAGACACCAAACAGAACTTATAGAGACCTATTGTCTGAGTCACCAAGGATTCCTGGGTCCCAGCAGAGTAGCAAGGCCTTTCATTTCCTTTTCCCTGGATTTGAAGAAATAATTCTCCAAACCTCCCCATCCACAAAAAATGAATGGGTCCCATGAATAATTCCCTCAGAGGAATAAATAGAAAACTCGACATCTTGTCTTGATCAACAATTATCATTTTCTCCTACATTTCTTAAGTGTAGATTTAAAATGGCACCATGTTTGTATTACTGGCATTTTAGATGATTCCTCTGTAATGAGAAACAACAATGAGAAATACCAACTTACAAGAGATAAGGGCCTGGAAGAGTAAATCAAGTCATGCAAGTCAAAAATATCTCTTGCTAATAGAGCCAGAAACCAAATCCCAAACATGTATTGTCATTGGGAAGCAGTTTCTTGATATAAGAGAAAAACTGTATCAGAGGAGTGAAAAGGAGAATTCAGATTTATAAGAATATTTATTTTTTTAGGTCATATTTACAGAAGTAGCATAGGAGTTTCATTATTTGATTTTTTAAGATAACTGCTTTGTGTCCCCTGTAAGATCAGCTCATCTTTCTAATACTACTCAACTGTTTAAGCATTCTGAGAAGGTAGAGAGAGGAAATACAGTGTGATACAAAAATGGAACAAAAGGAAATTATTTAATGAATAAGGATACTTGAAATATCACTTGATTAATGAATTTAATTTCTTCTTATCATGCCCCTCAAGGATATTTGATTTTAATACTTCTCTATAATGTATGGTTGAACTTTACATACAGTGCTCCTATTAGAGCAAATTTTATCTCAAAATAGTCATGTCTTATAGCTCTGCAAAGATAGCTGAGATACTTTAGGAAAGATCTACCCTTAATTCGACTGAATTCAGCAGACATTTACTGAACACTCACCATATGTCTGACACCCTGCTAAGTAGCGAAGAACACAATAACGGCAGATGGCAGATGCCATGAGCTCCTGGGTAATTTATCATGCCTATTGTACTGGTAAGAATCAATCATCACCATCTTTGTTTTTTAAAAAGTCAGAAGGAGATATAAAAAAAGAATCAATAATCCAGATGATCATCAATAGTCAAAAATAAACCTATAGTTCAGCCGGTAGTTGATTCAACAGGTTGGAATATGCACCCCCACCCTGGTGATTTTGACAGTCTTTAATAAAAAGAGCCATTGAAGCATTTTCTTACCACTGTCGTAATTTCAAGGAGGTGGCATTTTTTAAATTCCCATTTTTCATACAGGAAACAACCATGAGATGAATAAGTGACTTGCTTCAGGTCATGTTTGGCTTCCAGTCTTTTAGGGGCTGGCTCAGCATTTTATCTGTTGACCAATTCCTTTCTCTCCCTCCTCACCCTAGGCCCACCCCTGTAATGTAGGGAACCATGGCCTTAGCGGACCCCAGCACCCTGGGAGCCATGGGGAGAGGGCAACGTCAGACAGATTGGTGGGAAAATTCTGCAAAAGGGTTTCTGTAAACGTTTGCTTAATATTTTACCCCTTCATATGTTGTTACCTACCCCGTACTCAGTAATTTTAGTTTGTGCTTTTTGTTTCTCTTTTTGTGTCTTTGGTTTGCTGGCTTTGTGTTCTTTTCTCTTTTTTCCTTTTCTTTTCCTTTTTTAATGCAGGAATCGGTCAAGGCGTTCCAGTGGTGGCACTCATTGTGGAAGGAGGACCCAATGTGATCTCAATTGTTCTGGAGTACCTTCGAGACACCCCTCCTGTGCCGGTTGTTGTCTGTGATGGGAGTGGACGGGCGTCTGACATCCTGGCATTTGGGCATAAATATTCAGAAGAAGGCGGGTAGGTAATTTGCCAGGACCCATAGTAGATCCTAGATGGAAAGCCTGTGTTTGAAACTTGGGCAAGAGGGTACTGTCACCTGTGAGCTCAACCAAGACTTCCCATCAGCACTAGCTATGAACAAGTTGTCTCAAAGACATCTGTCACTGCAGGATGGTGGAGAAGAGCAGAGGAATGAATTGTAAATGTCTTATGAAGTAGGAAATCCCATGAAAACTCTGGATGACCAGTCTGAAATAAGGAGGATGAAGGGAAGAAAGGTAGTCATAGTACATAGTCTCCTTTCTCTTCCCTTCATTTCTCCACTTTTTTCCTTTTCCCAAAAGGGAGAAGCAGGAATTGGGTTTTAACACACGAAGCACAGCTAATTTGGACCACCTTATACAGGTTAGTGACTCAAGAGAAGTTGAGATGTGCGTCTTCCAGCTTTGACCTGGAAACACCAGCGTTGCTGAGCTGCCGTAGAGATACTCGGTGGGCTGTGCCATCAGGTCCCTCTCTAGAGGGGCTTAGAAAGTAAAATCTACAAAATGGTAACTACTCTGGTCCTCCAAAAACTCCCCTTGATCCCTTCATGCACATCCCTTGGTCTATCAGCTTCCTAATGCTACTGTTAATGCTTTACACCATCCAAAACCCCCAACCCCAGGGAGGACTCCCTGTCACAGCCCTTCCCTCTACCTGAGTTCCCACTTGGTGAATAGTGAAATCCAGGTACTCTAACAGATTATTAGATCAAAGTAATTCATCCCAAGTTGTGAGTTTAAGGAACAAAACTCAAGGGAGCTATTAAAGTTTGAAATAAGTAACTTCTTAACCCAATCATGTTCTCTTAACATGTAAAATTTGTGGTGGGGAAAAAACTCAAAGGAGAGAGGGGTCTTTTATTCATGCTTTTTATAAGTATACAGTATGTGCCTACTGGGTGCCATGCATTATGCTAAACATTGAGAAGTTAAAAAAAATAATGTAGGATGGCTCCTGTGGCTCAAAGGAGTAGGGCACCGGTCCCATATACTAGAGGTGCCAGGTTCAAACCCAGCCCCGGCCAAAAAACTGCAAAAAAAATAATAAGAAGAAATAATAATGTAAAATTCATTGCACCCTCAGGAAACCCTGGTAATTCAAGTAGTCAAGTGTTATAATAAAATGTCAGGTGAGCTCACCTGGTGCAATACATTCCCTCTTCTACCTCTCTCTTACCCATCCTGCCTTAATAAAGACACTGCCCAAGGCCACCTGAATACCATCTCTTCCCTCCTATCCCTTTCTTGTCTTTGCCAATGGCCCAGCACTCCAGGTGAGCTATTAAAAACTACACACTTACCTGGTAGTAGATAGACCCATGCAGGTGAAATGAGCAATAATGAAAGGCATTGGGCTTATGGCATTTGCCTTATAGGCATTGACAGTGATTTTAGAGCTAGTTAAAGCTTTGATACTGCCCTCCCCCCTCCTCCAATTGCTAATTTTTATAAGTTCAAAGTTAGAGTTTGCTCACTGGACAATTTGATTAAATTGCTATTATTTTTCTTTGATAATAAACATAAACATATTAGATCCTTTTCTAGCTAAGTCCCTAAAGAGAGAACATTTGCCCAAAGTCCTCCATATTTCCTACCAGAGTTCAAGACCCTTAACTATGCTTTGTTTTTATTGAAAATTTAGCCTTTTACTTTTTAAAATATAGCAATTTGTTCTTTTATCACAAATAACTGAATTTATAAAGCTTTTAGCTTTGACTTATTTCTTGCTTCTAGGTATTTGCAAATAATTTTATTGGAATCCTACAAAGTAGATATTAATTTGCATTCAGCATGCTTGTTTCAGGGTATAGCTCAGTGGGAGAGCATTTGAAGGCAGAATGCATGGTTCTACTTCAGAAACCAGTGAAAAAGAGGCTATTTACCCTATTTACCTCAGGGTTTCAGGTTTTCAGGTTTTCATGATCTTAGATTGTCTACCTTGAAAATGTTAAGATCTTTGATAAGACTGTCCTTCCTCTGTATGTTCTAATGTGGAAGAAAAGTTTACTGTACATTTTATAACCTTACATGGGACACTAGATTATTTAAGTTATTTAAGATTAGTAAGTTAAGTGCTTTGTCCAGGGTCACACAGCCTAGGATCCCAGGTCAGGATTCTTTCTGGTATATTATCAAAATTCACTAAAATGTGTTTTATGACATGTATTTTAGTGTTTCTCACATCGTACCTCAGTGATGCTATTTTTTAAATTTATAAGTGCACTCAAATTGCCTTCATCTTCCTCTTTGTTGTATAATTTAATTTTTTTATTATTCCATGTATCCAAAAATATAAAACCAATGTATTTTTGGTTGTAAACCAGTGTCCAAGGTGATCAACCTTATGTCATATTGATTATTTTCTTTCCCCTACAAGGACAATTATACCTTAACCTAGAAAACTTATTTAAAAATACGATGCCCTCTTAACTTTAATTGGTAGTTTTAGTTCTAATTATTTTATGATCTAAATATGCACAATCATGGTCTCTATGTATAAACTATGAACCCTGGTTGATTAACAAAGAATATGAGGCTATGCACACAACTGGTGTGGAGATAAAAGATTAAGTATAATTTTACCCCTGAGGAATTTTTGAAATTAAAACTTTAAAAATTTTAAGAAACATATAGAAATGGTTATTAAGAAAATAGCAGTCTAAAGAGAAGATTTGTATTTTACTCCCCCCCCCACATACCCATACACACACACACATACACATACATATATATATGGTGTTATAATGAAATTGTGCTTTTTCTCCAGGAAAGCAATTATAAATTTATCATGATGAAATGAAGTCAGGAAGTTTCTGAAAACCATCTGAATGACTGTAAAAGTTAATCATGTTTATTGAACTTGATAGGAAATTGTCTAGCCACACATGCAGCTAATTCAAAAAATCATGGACGGCACCTGTGGCTCATTGAGTAGGGCTCTGGCCCCACATACCGAGGGTGGCAGGTTCAAACTCAGCCCTGGCCAAACTACAACAGCAACAAAAATACAGCCAGGCGTTGTGGCAGGGACCTGTAGTCCTAACTACTGGGGAGGTTAAGGCAAGAGAATCACCTAAGCCCAAGAGCTTAAGGTTGCTGTGAGCTGTGAAGCCATTGCACTCTACCGAGGGCGACAAAGTGAAACTCTGTCTCTAAAAAAAATTAAAAACTAAAAAAAAAATCATTTCCAAAGAACACTTCTTTGCAGTATCATGATTTCTTTATGCTAAAAGAAGGAATTGGCCTACCCAAGCTTTATTGATCAGGAAGGATTTCTTCTTTGATTTCCAACAAAATCCAACAGAGTTGGACATGTTTCACTGCAAATAAATATAAATCCATGACTGTATGTTCATATAAACAAAACTTACAGTATTCATTATACACATAAAATTAGAAACAGGGAATGTACACACCCTGTTCATGTCACCTTTATTTCAGGGCTGAATCAGTACCTTTTCAGTTACTTTGGTAACTTAAAGATGATTAAAGAGAATTTAACTTCATTTAGAACTTCTTAAATAATACATGTTCAAGGACTATAAATGTGTATACTCAACTACATAGCTTTTCATTGAAAAAAATGTTTTCAAAAAAAAATTCATATCTTGGGGCGGCACCTGTGGCTCATTGGGTAGGGCACCAAGGGTAGTGGGTTCAAACCCTGTCCCAGCCAAACTGCAGAAACAAAAAGAAAACAGCCAGGCATTGTGGCGGGCGCCTGTAGTCCCAGCTACTCAGGAGGCCAAGGCAAGAGAATCACCTAACCCCAGGACTTGGAGGTTGCTGTGAGCTGTCTGACACCACAGCACTCTACCGAGGGCAATAAAGTGAGACTCTGTCTCTACCAAAAAAAAAAAAAAATCATATCTTGCATTTTAACTTTTGTAAACTTTCTATTTTGTCTCTGAATTCACTACTAAGAATGTGATTTGAAAGAGAATCGCTTTGGAAGCAAGTTATAATTGCCAAAACTGATCACCTTTTGTAGATGAGAGTATGAGACAGAAAAAAAGACTGTATCTGTCACAATGCAAATGGATTTGGATAAATTAAGAAACAATTGCAATTGTATTCTTATTTTAGTCTTTTTCTCCCCATCTCTGCTCTCTGGTATATACTACCTGAAAGAAATAGCCAAACTTCTGGTTTTTTCTCCTTGTCATAATGGATTTTCTCTGAGAATGAGTCACTAATCACTTTCCCTAATTAATTTCATTGCTTTAGAAATATCAAATCTTATTTCTGAATCATCACTGACTAAACACAGTAAACATAAAGAGATTAACGCTCACTGAAATAGCAATAGATGAAGTTACCTACATGTTTAAATAGAAGGATTCTCCTTTTTGCTATGTTTGACTAAGATGAGCAGGGAAGCCCTTAGTTGAGAATACCATTCAGGCTATAGGCTCCAGATGTTGAAATCAGAGATTACTTTGCCAGATAATTGTCAACCTGAGTGCCAGATGACAGAGAAATGTTTAGATCTTCGTCTATTAGTGAGCAAATGCTTCACCCCGAAAAATGTCAGTGTGAAAAAGATATCTGAATGCCTACATGTTATTCATCTAAACTTTTATTTTGGTATCTTTGTCCCAGAAGTAGTCATCTGGATTTACCATTTTTAGACACCTCAGGATAAGAAGCAGAACTTTCTGGTAGCAGAAAGCCTTAAAGATTTTTAGGCTTCCCCATAACTTGGAGAAATTATCAGTGGGGCAAACCCCAAGAGTTGGCTCACAGTCTTTGGTGCCAGTAAAATTTGTATTAGCTATTGTGGAAAATAAATGAACGATGGTTGCCCTTGGAAGCAAGAAAATCAAAAATATATTTCAAATAAAAAATTGACTTTCCTGTTCAAAGGAAGCTTAATAAGGGTCTCTACATTTTTTGGACCAGCTGAGGCAAAGGCATAAATGGAATATCTATGCCTTGATGAAAAATGAAAAATATGTTATATGGTTTCAAATTATCTAACTATATATTACTAGCAGAGATGGGATGAAAGTTTGTTTCCTGCAAAGACACATCCTATCCAGAGAAAGTCACCAGAAAACTAGACTTTTTTAGAAACTAAGTGTCATCTGTATTCCCTAGGGCATCCCATTCTGTGCAGTGGTCACTAAAGTTTTCTCCTGCTGCTCTAGAAATTTCCATCAAAAGTTGAAGGACGTCAAAGCCTTATCATTTTTCTCTATGTGATCTGCTGAGGGAAAGTAATTGATCTCGAAGGTTCATGTTCCAGTGTGATTTAGGCATAACTGGAATGTCAAGTGAGAAAGAAATAAATATATCAAGCATGCTGACTTCAAGTGTCTGTTACAGTTTTTGTTAATTCCATCTTATCTGTCTCTTGTCCAGAATTTTCTATAAGACATCATGTCAAAACATTATTCTTTTTTTTAACTTTCTCACAAGGAAAGTAAGAAACTTTGGGAATATCTCACATGGGTAAAGAATACTGGTGGCTCCATTTATTAAAAATGTAATTTTTGTAAACTGTTTTTCAAATTAACATTTATTGAGTGCTTACTATATACACGGAACTGTTAGAAAATGAATAAAATGTAACCCTAGCTGTCAAGGACTTTACAGTGGAGATTAAATCATAGACACTAATACAGTTACCTAGAGGGTCATGTGTGCTTTGATAAAGACACGAAATATCACATAAGCACAGAGAACAAAACAGTTGAATGGAATATTCTTTACAAGAATCTTTTGAATGGAATGGTGTGTTTTAATTATTCACAAAATGGCAGTATAATTAATCTATTTCTCCCCTTCCGCTTTTCCATCAAAAACTGAATCTAAACTGAGGTTTAACCTAGACAACTGAGAAAACACTAATATTTGACCCTTTCTCATATGGCTTAACTCAGAAGAAAGGTCAGTCTGAATAGGATAAAAGAAATTAGTAAAGAGAACAAATTCATTGTGATAGTGTGGTATTACTTTGCATGAATTTGTGTGTGTGTATATATATAGGTTACCAAATTAAGTTTATATGTATTCTAATTCAATTTAATAAAATTAATTGATACAATCTAATCTAATTAACTTAATTATATATAATTAGGTATGTACTAGTGTCTATAATTACATATGTGTGTATAGAATATATATATATTTTTTAATATATTTAACATTTAAGTGAAGATATGGCTGGGCACAGTGGTTCACACCTGTAATCATAGCACTCTGGGAGGTCAAGATGGGAGGATTACTTAGGCTCAGGAATTCAAAAGCAACCTGAGCAAGAGCAAGATCCCTGTCTCCACAAAAAAAAAAAAAAAAAAAAAAATTAAGTAAAGACTTAAAGGTAGAACTGATAACATGACTTTTGAAATCAATCAATCACTAGGTATTTTTCAAACACCTGTTTTAGACACTGCAGGTGTGATGAAAAGAAATACGATGTTCCTCAAGAAACATGCAATGCATATGATTACACTTGCACTAGATAATAACACATAATTTTCAGTCAGATGTAAATTGCTAAGTTCTGCAAAGGCAGAAAGAGGCATAGGTTGGAGTGAATGGAGAAAGTTTTATGGAGATAAGCTTATTACATAATTTTTGCCACTGTGGAATATATAAAGATATATATATATTGCTACCTGTGTCATTCTATCCAAGCTCCACAATGCCAAGTAGCTTCATTTATTTAGAAAAGTGCAAAGTGAAATATAGACTTTTGTCTCCTGGTTTGCTATTTGATCCTAATATTGAGTTAATAGAGAAGAATGGGGAAGAAAGTACCATAGAGGAGGGAAGTTAATTGATCTAATTTGGCCGATCAGTTCCCCACTTTAATTAAATTTGCTTTAGAGGGCGGCGCCTGTGGCTCAGCGAGTGGGGCACCAGCCCCATATACCGAGGGTGGTGGGTTCAACCTGGCCCCAGCTGAACTGCAAAACAAAAAAATAGCCGGGCGTTGAGGTGGGCACCTGTAGTCCCAGCTACTCGGGAGGCTGAGGCAAGAGAATCACCTAGTCCCAGGAGTTGGAGGTTGTTGTGAGCTATGTGTTGCCATGGCACTTTACTGAGGGAGATAAAGTAAGACTTTGTCTCCATAAATTTGCTTTAGAATTGCCCAACTCCAAACTTTTGGGGGAAGAGTATCCTTCAACATGAAAAGCAAACAGGGCAGCACCTGTGGCTCAAAGGAGTAGGTTCCTGGCCCCATATGTGGAAGGTGGCAGGTTCAAATCCAGCCCTGGCCAAAAACTGCAAAAAAAAAAAAAAAAAGAGCAAACATCAGAAAAAAACATAGCTGACTAATCAATTGTGACAGAGAAATCCCTTGTAAAGACCTATCATCTACATCTTTCAGACAGCCCATCAATGCCAAGTGAAGATTTCAAAGATTTTTTTAATGTATTTTATTTATTTTTTTGAGACAAAATCTCACTCTGTCACCTGAGTAGAGTGCCGTGGCATCATACAGCAACCTCAAACTCCTGGACTCAAGTGATCCCTCTACCTTCCAAGTAGCTGGCACTATAAGCACCCAACACAATGCCTGGCTAGTTTTTCTATTTTTTGTAGATATGGACTCTCACTCTTTTTCAGGCTAGTCTTAAACTCCTGAGCTCAGGTGATTTACCCACCTTGGCCTCCCAGAGTGCTATTAATTATGTCCCTCTGAGATTTGCTAACTCTTGCCTACTTGTTTTACAAAAAAAAACTAAATAAGCCTAAATAAGCATGTGGTTATCAAACTCAGCATAGAGGATAATTTCCCAGAGAGCTTTGGAAGACAAAGACCCCTTAAATACCTTGATTTTGATGTACCTGGGGTAGAACCCAAGAAACTGTATTTGAAACCAAAACCTCAGGAGATTCCAATGAGAGTGGTCATGAACCCCACTTTCAGAAACTGTTTTAAAATTTATAAAAATTAGTTTTCTTTTTATACTTCCCTGAAAATAGCTTAGTTTCTATGCTTTGCATGTATTCCCACAAGTCACTGTATTGTTGCCACAAACACTTGGTACCCCATCCCAAATTTTGACTTTGGAACCCAGTTGACTTGTATTGAGCATCAAACACCTCATTTATTTCTTTACCACAGCTGTCCTTGGTTCCAAACATCTGTCAGCTTTGAAAATTCCTTCCTGAAAAGCAAACTATGCCATAAAAACACTTATTTTGACAGGACTGACAGAGTTATCTGTTAGTATGTTTTTTTCCACGGGTTTCTTAAGGGCATTCAGTTCACTCATTTTCTTCTTTCTTTTGCAAATTGTTTTCTGACTGGTTCAAAATATCTGACCAATTTAAAAAGATAAATAAAAAAGGATGAGAAAATCAAAGGTATTGTTTTAAAGTGACATAGTAGATAGGCACAGGGGCTCACTCCTGTAATCCTCATATTCTGGGAGGCTGAGCTGGGTGGATTGCTTGAGTTCAGGTGTTTGAGACTAACCTGAGCAAAAGCAAGACCCTGTCTCAACTAAAAATAGAAAAACTAACCTGGGAATATGGCTTTTACTTATGCCTGTAAGCATGCTGGGAGGCTGAGGCAGGTGGATTGCATGAGCTTGCAAGTTCAAGAGCAGCCAAAGCAAGAGTGAGACCCATCTCTAAAAAATAGGTGTTGTGGCAGGAGCCTTTTGTCTCAGCTACTTTGGAGAATGAGGCAAGAAGATTGCTTGAGCTCAAGAGTTTGAAGTTGCTGTGAGCTATGATGCTACAGCACTCTACTGAACTCAACAAAGTGTGGCTCTGTCTCAAAAAAAATAAATGAAATTAAATAAAAGTGAGATGGTACTTGATGGTGGTGAATGTCAATTCCCTCAGCTATTTGGGGAGGCACTATCCTTACAGCCAGCTCTGGGAGTTCAGTATTGGCAGAGTTTAACTTTACAGGTGGAATGGATAACCATTGAATAGTCGCCACTTACTGCATGCCTTGATTGATTTCCACTATTTGAAAGCTCCTGAACTCTTTCTTAAATGAAATCTCAGATAACTGACAAGACGAAAGTTTACTCTGCCAAAGCTTGGGTAGAAGCCTAGAGCAGTGGTTCTCAAAGTCTTTCTTGCATCAGAATCACTTAGAGCACTAACAAAAACCAACTGCTACACAGGAGGAATAATTTTAAGAGACTTATTGTGCCTCCTGGAACATACGTTATATATTATTGTAGACTATTGTATACTTGAAATTGCTGTGACAGTGGATTTTAGGGGTTTTCACCACCAAAAAAGATAAGTAGTTGAGTTAACATACATGTTAATTAGCTTGATTGAGCCATTCCACATTGTATACACATATCAAAACATTATGCTGTACAGTGTATACCAGGAATATATACAATTTTTATTTGTCAATTTAATATTAATTTTTTTAAATGAAAGGAAACAACAATAGCAAGACACAGTTGCTGGCTTCAACTCTGGATTTTCTAATTCAATAAATAGAAGTCAGATAATTTTCATGTCAAAGCAGTACCCAGGAGATACAGAGTCTATTGGTTGGGAACCATACTTTGAGAACTACTTTCTAGGGCCTCCACCTCTCTGCTTGGCTCTCACCCTCTAATGCAACTCCAAGGTAGTTCTGGAGCTCCTCTGCAAAATTCCAGAAGCTTCTTCATGAAATCCAGTTGAAGATCCCTAAGCTAGAGGCCAAGTCAAAATTTCTTTGCTTGAAATTAAGACCCTCTGAATTCTGTCTGCAGCTTCTCTCTAAAGCCCTCCCTCACTCAATGAACTTTGCATGTACCCTACAACCCAACTGAACTGGACAACAGAGGCAGCTACACTCAGATTCCATCTTCTCCCCTTCTCTCACATGCTGGTTAATGTCACTTCAGAATGAATATTAAACCAACTTGTGAAGTGCTTCAATTGAAGGAGGGCCCATGGTGTAGCCAGCCTGAAGAGCTCACACATCGCAGTCCAGCCCCGATTGTATCTTTTATTTAGAGCCTCAAACAATAAAAAAAATAAAAATAAAAATAAAAAGTTGACTATTCCTCCTGTCTGCCAATGGCAATATTCACTGAAGGGACTGCACTTGGAATGGGCTCAGAGGATGTGCTGTCCCCACAGTGTTGGAGCAGAGAAGCTTCCTGACCACGTGGCAATCCCTGTATCTACTGGAAACACTTCACTTCCTAATTCTGTGCACATTCATAAGCAAAGGCAAAGAAAAGGAGAGCCATCGAAGAGACACAGACAGCACTGTTCAGGATCTTTCATCTAAATACCCTGCCTGTCCCTGCCTACATGGAGAGTTCGGTAGCTCTACCTGCCTCAAGAGCAGCCCTGTCCAGCAGAACTTTCTAAGATAGTAGAAATGTTCTCTGCTGTCCAGTTGGATAGTCACTGGGCACTTGAATTGTGGCTAGTGTGACTAAGGAATTGAATTTTAAATTTTATTTCAAGGTAATTAATTTAAATAGCTACATATGGGCCTAGCATCTCTGCCTGAGAAGCTTGAATGTCTGACAGACTTCCAGTGTCAAGTAACATTTTTCCCTAAATATTTTTTATTAGACAGTAGAACCTCTGCAAGTTGACCACGCAAGGGACTGTAACAAACTTGTCAACATAACGGAGATGGTCAATATGAAGAACTAAGCCTACTGTATGTATACATACATGTGGTGCATATTCAGTCTATGAAAATTAGGTCAATTTAAGAAGGTGGTCAAATTAGGGAGGTAGTCAACTATGGAGATTCTACTGTATTTTCCTCTAACCAGTATTATGCATTCAGTCATTCAAGAAATAATTTTTGGACACCTATGTTTCAGGCACTATTCTAGGCACTGATAAAAACACACTGGTGAATCAAATAGACAAAAGTTCCTGCCTTTGTGTACCTTGTATTTTACAAAAGTTATAAAAGTGGACAATAAATAATAAAAATAATGCATAAATGCATTACAAGCCATATTGCCCCCATTTAACAGATGAGGAAATGAAGACTTAAAGACATTAAATGACCTATGTCAGGTCCCTCACTAGTAAATAAAAGGCTGTACTCAAGCCAAAGGCATCATAGTACAGCACCTTAATTATAATTTTGCAGAAGATTGTGAAACTGACTTCATCCCTTCCATGTATGTCATGGGATTAGTTAAAAAATTGTACAGATATATTATATATATTTTGTTGGTTTTTCGGTGATACTTCTGGTTATTAAAACCACCAAGATCTTTGTGAGAGAAATTATCATGATAACATTAAAACTCTTCTTAAATTTTTCAAACAGTTATTGAGCACTTCTACATGCAGTACATTTCCCTAAGCATGATGAGATGGGGGTGAAGGGTTGCAAGTGAATAGGAATGTATTTGACAGAACTATAGAACAATTCAAAGGGAAGATAAATCCGTGTCCAGAAATAGAACCAAAGATATGCTTTTGTGTTTGTTGGGTAGCCAATTCGTTTCTAAACACCAACACGCTGTGAGTTTAAAGGATAGAAACCAACAATATTCCTTGGAGATGAATCTAATTAAAAGAAAAAGGATCAAGAAAACAAAATTATCTGAGGGTAAAACCCTATGCCACTTCTCCTGTTCTCCCAAATAGGTTTGAAGTCCATCCCACCATGAGGATGAAGGGGCTTGGGGAAGATCACCTGGTTACCAACCCCAAAATATATAGCTACTCATAATCAGCCAATCCACACATGTTCTTTTGGAGCTAACATTGAACCAAGCTCTCTTTAAGAACTTAGGGTCCAGGCAAAATAAAGAAGCAACCATCCCTTCAAAAAGTTTATAGCCTATTGAGAGAAGGCAGACATGTAAACAAGTAATTTCCATGAACTATATTAATATATAATATATATTAGTAATTATTATTATAGGAATATACATCAAGGTCTTTAAAAGTGCCAAGGAATGATAATCAGAGGCTTTCACATAAGTGGTGGAGTCTGAGCTGAGTTTTAAAAGATGCATTTTGAGCGATGGGTTCAGAAGTATAGAGTGTTCCAAGTCATATATACAGCAAAGTCAAGGACATGAGGCATATCAGAGTCTGGCAGACTTGGGAGATATAGTATTCATGGATTATGTATGGCAGAAGATGAGCCCAGCTACGGAAAGAGACCATGGAAAAATCTTAAATGCCACACGCACCTTATCTTGCTAGGAATGGGAAGATATCTCAGTGGTTTAGAATCACAATTGCTTTGTAGAAGAACCATTCAATCAACACTATAGGAAATGGACTGGAAAAGAATAGAAAATAAGCCAATTAGCTGTCCATTAATACCATCTGAGTAAGATGTGATGAGGACCTGAACCAAAGGTACATGGAGAACAAGATAATCTGGAATAGATTTTTAGGAAGTCAAGTGTCTGTGTTATCTAGTCCCTAGCAAGAGTTGCCAAAGCCAACAGGTGCTGATTTTGCTTCTGCTCTCCAAACAGACCCCAAAGTGAAATTAAGCCACCAAGAAAAAACGAATGTTTTTGGTAGCAACTTAACCCAGATCTTAAAGTCTGATTCACACATACACATGTTTTACTGACAGTGTTCCTTAGATATAGCACTTAACAGGGACGAAATGTGATGGGGTCCATGGAAAAAAGGCTCTGCCAGGTCCCAAAGCCTGATACATAATAGTTGCTAAATAAATGTAAATAGGCAGTTGGATCAAAAGGAGCAAATATTTATAGGTTCTATGCACAAATCATACTAATATTTTGAAAATATTTTTGCATGGTTAGATTACTATTTTTAAGGAAAATGGTATTTTTTATTATCATTTGTTAAAAGAGAGAATTCAAAGTAAGGCTGTTAAGACTGTTCAGCACTGCACTGTGAAAAAGCTCACCGTTTTACAAGGTCTCATCTGAACAGAATCATTTGATGGAGGTGCTTATCTCCAAAACAATCAACATCAACATATTCTTCCTCTGTAAATTCATGCCTTCCTCTCACCAAGATACGAGTCTATTCTTGCCTTCCTCTTGTGATTCTGGGCTGCTCTTAGTAACATGCCCAATTAATCAAATGCAAGGAAATGACATTCTAGGACTTCTGAGGTTATTGTAAGAAGCCATGCATTTCTGCCTGAGCCTCTTTAAACATTGTCTCTTAGAACTCCCTCACTTTAAGAAAAGCCATATTCCATGTAGGAAATACGTCTACCCTACACCCACCTGGGAGAAAGCAATACAAGCCAACCCTCAGTTCCTTTGGCCATCTCAAGCCAAGTTCCAGACTTGGAAGTAAGAAAGCCATCTTGGACGTTCTAGCCCTCAAAGATGCCACTTGAAGCATAACAGAGATCCCAGATGTAAGGACCCGGTTGAGCCATTGTAACCTTTAGCCATTCCAGCCACTCCAAGTGAGGTCTCAGATATTACGGAGGCCTCAAGTTGTCCCCACTGTGCCTGCCTGGATTCCTGACCCACAAAATCATCAAGACAACCAATAAATGCTGTTTTACACAACTATGTTCTGGGGCATGTTATCTATTAATAGGTTATAGAATATATATCATACAATCTTGTAAGGTTCTTGAGACTAGAAATGAATGTTATTTATCTTTCTATTCCTAGCACAGTGCCTGGCACACAGCAAGGATCAATATTGTTTGTTGAATGAATGAATAAACAAGCAGATGTCTGCATAAAGTATTTATAAGACTCCACTACAATTAAGTCTCCTAAATCTTCTATTTCCATTTCCCAAACATAAGAAAGAACTGATGGTTTCTAACCTCTTCAAAGTGGAAATGTTACCTCTCCAGACTTGTTCCACTAGTCCTCTCCATCTTGTTCCCCAGATGTGCAGAGCACTGTTAACCCTGGAAAGAGTTCTGTGTTGTACATGGAGGTTCTGACCACTGGCTCTACTACTTAACAAGAAGGAATACGCCAGGAATTCTCTCCTAAAAGCCATCATAGGGCTGTGTTTAAATACTGAGTATCTATAAAGTTCATGTGCAATTAAAATATTAAACTATTTTAAAATTTAAAATATGAAACTACTCTAAATTGCACACAAACATCATAGAGCCTGTATAATAACAATAAATGCTTGCATAGGATTTGCTGTGTGTCAGGCACTTTTCTTTCTTTCTTTCTTTCTTTCTTTCTTTCTTTCTTTCTTTCTTTCTTTCTTTCTTTCTTTCTTTTTTTTTTTTTTGAAGCATTCTATCTTGCTGTTGTCCAGGCTAGAGTGCCATGGCATCAGCCTAGCTCACAGCAAACTCAGACCCCTGGGTTAAGGGAATCCTTCTGCCTCAGCCTCCTAGTAGCTGAGACTACATCTGCGCTATGACGCCCAGCTAATTTTTCTATTTTTTTAGTAGAGAGAGACTCTTGCTTTTGCTCAGGCTGTTCTGGAACTCCTGAGCTCACGGGATGCTCTTTCCTCAGCCATCCAGGGTGCTGGGATTACAGTGTAAGCCACCACACCCCACCCAGGCTCTTTTCTAAGCCTATATAATGCATAACTCATTCACAAATCTATAATCTAAGTACTGTGATAATTCCTATTTTACTGCTATGAAAAATACAACATAAAGACTAAACTTAAACAGGATCACACAGCCAAGAGTGACAGCTTAAATCCAGACAACCTGGCTATCATGGTCAGAATATTCTATTAACAATGCTGTTCTACCTCTCTGGGAAGAATCATGCTGTTCCTTGTGGCTCCAGAATCATGACATTCTGGACAAAGTGGTAACTTGTATTCAGAAAAAAAAAAAAGATGAAAAAAATGCCATTCTTTGTGACTTCAGGCAAGACATGTAACTATGTGCCCTAATAGAATGTGTAGTAATTTGCTTTGGCTTCAAGCAAATGATAAAATTTCATTTTCTTTAGAAAACTAGATAATATGTAGGAAATGATATCTTTCAAGTACCAAATTGTGGTATTATTAACAACTTTTTTATAAGTAAAATGTTCTCATATTGTGTCTAACTAAAATAATAGAGAGCCTCACTGGGGTCATGGAAAGGGCTCCAGTCCTTGAAAGCCATTAACCTGAGATTGGCTCTTAGCATCCCATTGAATTCTGAACAAATTTTCAAATTTTTAAATCTAGGAGCAAAACTCTAATATTGCAAGTAATTAAATTCATTCTGAGTAAAGTATTTGTATGTGTGGGTTGGATTGCCAGCATTTGAGCAGAATACTTCCAGCAAACTGTGGGGTATTTTGTTGGTTACTCTCCACACTGGGTAAACATTGACCTATTTTAAATTGCTCTGTGACTCATCTACAAAGCTCCAGATCATAAGTACAGCATTTAAATAGAGACATAAATGCCAGGGTGGAGATTCTCCTCTCTGCAATGACGCTACTCCCTATCACAAAGCCCTCTAATTTGAGGTGTACCAAAAATAACATGGGTACATATGGAGCCACAAATTAATGGTTTCCATTAATAGGACCACCTTGTTAAAGACTCGTCTCTAAAACCCAAATGTCACATGACCATGTTTTGATGTCAAGAAATTTCCAGTCAATATTCTAGTGCCATAAAAAAATTATCTAAGATGGGCAGATCGCTCATGTTTCTGTTGATTAAATGTCACAGTCAAAATGTTTAAATCACTCCAATGTTGGGCAGGGAAAAACAATAATTTCAAGAATGTAGGCTTTCCAAGGACTAGGATCCAAAAGAAGAAAGGGTCCTAGGAGAAGACAGAGAAAGTCTTTATACAAAACAGAAAATATCTAGTTTAGCAAAGCAAATACTCGTGAAAAATGAGAAGCAAATACACTCTTCAAACTAATAAAGGTACTCGGCCATTGTCATCATTTACCAGTTTCCTTTTATCTTCTCCAAACCTGATTTCTTTCAGAAGTTCTTTATATGTACAAAAAGGAAAAGCTTTTTTCTGCAACAAATGAGCATGAATTTCTCCCTCCACTACAGATGATCAGGGAACTGAAAGACATACCTGAAAGTAGGAAAACATCAGCATGGGGATGACAGGAAGTCAGTAGGCTCAGCTCAGACATTGAGATCATCTCACCTCGTTGGGCCATGGATTTCTCTTTCACAAAACAGAATTAAGACCTGCTTGTCTCACAGATTTGTATGAGATTATCGCTGTAATGCATTGTGCATAGTAATAACACCAAAAGTGATGTGGGATTTCATTTAAAAAGTTATTAAACTCCTTCTGTCAAAGGCATGAGACTTAATATCTGCTATTGTTTCTTTGTTAAAAGCAGAAATCTACCAGTGTTGGGGAAGCACCAACAGTGGGATTTTCTTCTTGATGCAATCAGAAAGATGGGAAGAGAACTGAATCAGGAGTAGTGGTTATTTAATATTTAATGAGTGTAACCTAAATGCTTTGGATGGACCGAACCACTTTCATTCCACCTAAAATCACCTCTGTTCCACTAATGATAGGCGCCCCACTCTTTGGAAAACACCAACCTAGAGAATTCTTCTGCATCTAGTGTTCTAAGATTCTTATGGTAAATGATTTTTCCAAAGCCATGCTTCCGTCAGTTGTGAAACTGTGCTCAGCAACATAGGATTCTTAGCATCTTTCAGCTTTCCTAACTGCTGACAGCCAGAATCAGCTAAGCTGCACATCAATCATCAATTTCTACAAAGTGACAGACTGGATGCAAGTGACAGACAGATCCCTCAAATAGATAATGATCTCAGGGAACTGGGATTTCATTACTGATGGTTGGCCATGGAAAACAAATTTTGAGTTGTTATCAAATTGAATTCCTGCAGATGAGTGATTGGGTCTATCAAGTGGCTAATCAGGGAGTCCCTGCTGCTGGTACACATGTACAACATTCAACTCCTCATACTGCAGAACTCTCCAGACCCATCCCGTTGGGTTACCCGTCAAGTAGACACATGCCCAGCTATGAATGCTCACATCTTGACCTTTCAAAAAAATTAATTGGCACCACAAATGTGATCATGTCACTCTCTTGCTTAAATCCTTCCATGGCTTCTCATTGCCTAGAGGATAGGTCCGAATTCTCCAACACAAACTCCATAGTCCCCCATGATCTTGTCTTTGCTCACACCCTGTGCAGCCTCATCTTGTTCCATTCTTCAATTTGCTTTCTATGCTCCAGCCATACTGACCTTTTATTTTCTCCAAAGTAGGCCTGCCCATGCTGTTTTGTCTGCTGAAATGTTCTTACCTGGCCCCACCCTACACCCAACCCATTAATGCTCATTCATTCAAGTCTCAGATAAAACTTCCTGAGAGGAGTCGTCCCTGAACTGCTAGATTAGATTAGGTTCATCTGTCACAAGCGTCTCTGCTTATTTTCCACTGACAAGCACAATTGAATTGCTGGTTTGTGTCTTTCCACTCCACTGGGGCATGGCTCATGGAAGGCTGGAAGTATATATATCTCATCTATCCCCTAAGTCCCTGGCACAACCCAATGTCTGGTAGTAAGTAGACATTCATTATGCATTTTTTCAGTGAGTGAATAGTTTCAGGCTGGTCCACAGTTAAAGTCACTCAAAGTAACTTAATCTTGAGAGAAGACCTGGGATTGTGTTTTCCAACCTTATTTGGACCATCCTCTTTTTCAAAATGTATATATTCTTGGTACAGATCTCCCTGGTAGAGTGGGACAGAGAGGGAGTAACCCAATCCTCTGCCCTAAAAGGAACCTTTCAGGATCCTTGGAATAGTTCTGTCATGAAGAATGCCACATCCTCAAAGAGAATGCCACTGTGATAGCCAATCTGGGGTGGGGGGTAGGTCAGGTGAACCTCACACAACCTAGGGCATAGGAGACCAGGGATAGGAAGACAATCTTGAGCCTTACATCTTGCCTTTTTTTAAGCAATAAAATTTGTCTTGCTTTCATGTTAATGGAAGCTTCACAACTGCTTGCTCAAGTAACCGTGGTGGTAGAGGCAGTGGTATAATGCATTTGGTGTAAAAAACAACAGCACAGTGTAATGGAAAGAGCACTGGACAAAGAGAAGAACTGGGCTCTGGTTCTGGCTCTGCCACTTATTTGCTGTGTGGCCTTAAACATTTGGTTCTTTCTGGCTGAGATCTCCTGCCTGTGAAATAGGACAAATCTCTTCTCTATAGGGTTCCTATAAGCACTAAAGGAGAAAATAATTTATTATACTAGTTTATCTAGGAGTTGCTGATACTTCAATGATTAAAGCAATTGGTAAACTTTAAAATACTAGGCAAAATATCATAATTTAGCTACTGATTCTTAAGAATAGTTTGGGTAGTACCTGTTGTCAATGAGTTTTCCTTTCCTGCCATTTGATGGCAGGTAGAGATAGCTCTTTTCTCACCAGACTAGTGAGAGAGAAGTTAAAAATTAGTTATGATTAACCTGCACTTAAGACATAATTGAACATTGATTAGATATGATGTACCTACCCTGCTTTCATTCATTTTTCTGTAGTATAAAAATTATCTTTTAATAAGGTGACTGATATGAGACCACGTTGCAGATCAGACTCATGTTTGTGTGATCAGAGGAAAAGGTTGACATAAAAATCATTAACTGAATCATAGGCCCAATAGGTTACCACCTACACGGAATGATTTTAGAGGAAATGTGAAAGGTCTGACAATTAAGTTCATGAATTCATCCTAGAAGAAGTGCTACATACCTCATTGCTGAATATCATTATAATCACCTTCAAGGTACTCCCCTTGGCTGTCTGCTGACTGGAGTGATGTTCAGCAATGAGGCATGTAGCACTTTGTCTAGGTTGACTTTCCAAACTTAACTGTCAGACCTTGTAACTCCTATCTGCTTACTGATGTTCAAATATCCATTAATGAGACATAATTTTTATTTCTACCTTTAGAGTTGCTGTTGAAATTTCAATCTCTTTTAGGAAAATAATGCAGCAAATTCTTAACCAAGATGCAGATTTTAATTGAAGGCATTTTTTTGATAACACAACTTGAAAGAGAGAGCATTAGACATATGCTATATGAAAAAAAGGGAAAAGAGAGAAAAAAAATTAAATCAGCCTTCCAACTTTATTAGTTTAGACATTAAAATGGATCTATTTGGAAATGCACTGCTTTTTTAAATTATCACATTTGAAGTAACTATTGTAAGAAAAATACGAGAAGCAGTAACTCCTATCTGAAGTCAACCCTCATAATGCTTTCTTGGGTTCTATAATATTTCTCAGAAATCTGTACTGAACAGGGGTTGATTGACCTGTTTGTTGACACTGTCTTTCCTTGCAGACTTATCAATGAATCTTTGAGGGACCAGCTATTGGTGACGATCCAGAAGACTTTTACATATACCCGAACCCAAGCTCAGCATCTGTTCATCATTCTCATGGAGTGCATGAAGAAGAAAGAATTGGTATGTAATTCCTCATGGGTGACTGGGCCCTCTTTGCATTCCCAGTCATTTTCTTGAATCATCCATCATTTTCTTTCTGGTCAAGCGTCAAACCCTCCTTGGGCCCTATTGGCTCTAGAAATTTCCTCCCCTAAATAACTAAGACAGAAGCTCTTTTTTCTGCCTTGACTTTCATGAAGTGTGTGTAGCAGGTTTTTAGTATCATTTCTTTTCAGAATTCATCCAAATGCTCTGACTGCCTCAACCACATGAGTTGAGGAGACAAAACCGGTTTCCTCCTGGAAAATGCTTTAGCTGATCTTGGGGTTTCACTTTGCTTGTGAGTAATGAATCACTGATGTGCTTTGTGTAGAGCATCCTTAGTGACACAGGTTCCAGGCAAATCTGATAACCTGTGCAGGTGGGAAATGGAGAACTGTACCAAGGAATGATGGAAATATCTGTAGCTTCTGAAGCATTCTCCAGTTGCTGCTAGTGTTTCTTACATCACAGCAAAATGTCTTATAAATGTGGTATTATCAGAGATCTTTTGTTGAGGTGAACAAAAATTTACATGAGCTGACATTTAACAAGCAATTATGATATGCCCAGCTGGGAGATAAGTCTTTATATACATTACCTTCTGGGATCTTTGCAACTGTCCTGAGGAGAGAAGTATAATTATTACCCTCACTGAACAGAGGAGGAAACTCAGGCTCGCTGGACTAGTAAATGAAGAAAGAGGACTTAAAACCTGAAATGTTGAATCTCTGTGGGAAGTATTTTTATTCAGAAATTGTCTTACTGAAGCCAATGTAGTGAATGGCCCAGTTGGGGCAAATTTCCATCAGGTCTCTACAAGAGAGATTGTTCTCAAAGGTCACTTGAGTCCGGCTGCTGACAAGGATGGCAAAACATTTAGAAAAAGAGGAATTGATAAGAGTAGACAAGACTCATCTCTGGAAATCATCCAACATAGCCTCTCTGAGAAGGCTTTCAGCAGCTTCCCAGTTTGGGATGAGAGGGGTAGAGATGGGGTACACGGTCTGGCCATATCAAGAGGCCAGCAAGCACTTGGGGCTCACAATCACAACTGCTATCATCTTAGGGGAGCCTCCACCAACCCTGATTTGCCTCCCACACAGGACATCCTGCCATCTTGGATGTGGTTGGCTCATAGTGTTACAGCTCATGTGCTTCTCCACCCCAGGAGGTGCTGAAACTTTGAACTTCCACTTGCCACAGTAGGGATTTTCTTTGGAATACTTAATGATTTTCCAGTGCTGAGGCAATGCTGATGGAGAAACCTTACCAGAGCTGTACATTTCAGCTGTCCTACAAATTTCCTAGAAAGGCAGCTAGGAGCAAAATTCTAGGAACCACTTGGAAGACATACAGCCAAATGAAGCTGCATGAACTTTTCTGAGTGTTTCATGGAACTGTTCCGTGGGATTCTGCCTAATTGCCATGTTATTTAATCATGGCCCGGCTGAAAAGGTCAACTGCATTTTAATGCAAATTATGTATTATAAGAAATTTCAGGTATTCTGAGTTCCTGGTTTAGGAAATGGATTCTTAACAAGCAATATGTTATCTTATCTTCACATCTGGGCAGAAATAAATGAGACATTTTTAAAATTATAATTGCAGTATAATTATAATTATTTCCATTTTTGAGGGACTAGTTATGTATACAGACCGTAAAAGACGCCTTACAAATGAAGTGGATGTGAGGTAGGAATTGTTTTTCTCCTTTTGCAGGGGTAGGGGAGGGAAGGGAGACTAGGAGAGGTGAGGAGGTTGCACACAGCCAGAAAGAACAGGGCTGGGGCTGCCTTGCTGTGCAGCCCAAGTATTTTTCATTCATCAGCCTGCTCCGCACAGTGCACAAAACAAGAAGGCCTTGCATACTGGAGTTCCTCTTTCTCCTGTATCCTTCAGAATTGTTGTATTCCCCTTAGAAACTATGTGTTATATAATATTATGAGAACAATATCACCATTGCCAAGTTCAGCAAAGTGATTTGATTCTAGGGCTAATAAAACATCTTTCTCCTCCCAGTGCCTAAGAAGTTTACAGAATAAAGACCTGCACTGTCGATGTATATTTAGTTTGTGAAACCTGGGCCTCTGGGTGGTGTGGCCTCATGGAACATGTGGAGTGATAGGTAGGGAATCCCTCAGGACGTTGTACAGAGACAAAGCTGTACTTTCCATACATTTCATTTAGTTATTGAAGAAATTCATTCACCTCTCTGCTTATGCAAAACTTGTCACCTTCTAAGAAGATATGTCTCCCTAAAATGCAACCCATGAGCTAAATTCCATCAATGTTTTCACACTTAAAAATAATAATAATAATAATGAAAGAGATGAAAACTATCCATAATATATTAATCTAGGGATAAATGTAAGGGATCAGGACCTAGAGCCCCTCCACTTTGTCCTCCTTATAAAGAACATCGGGACCAGGAAGCCAAGCACATGATGACGCTGATTATGTGCCTAGAAACCATAGGGCCTTTTCCTTCCAGAAGGCAGTGCCAACCCCTTCTCTCCTGCTGCCTCCCATAGCACCTTTTGAGCCTCTGAGCTCCTGCCAAAGCCTTTCATTATCATGGCAAACCGACCAGCCTCAGAATGCAAACTAAGTTTGCTTTTTTTGTTGTTGTTGAGACAGAATCTCACTCTGTCGCCCCGGAATTGAGCGCATCATCATAGCTCACAGCAACCTCTTTTGGCTCAAGCAATCCTCTTGTCTCAGCCTCCCGAGTAGCTGGGACTACAGGTGGCTCGTTTTTCTACTTTTAGTAGAGACAGGGTGTCACTCTGGCTCAGGCTAGTCTCAAACTCCAGAGCTCAATCAGTCCACCCACCTTGGCCTCCCAGAATGCTAGGGTTACAGGTGTGACCTAGCATTAAGTTTGCTTTTTGATACCCTGTATTGAAGGAGGATGTGCAGAACTCAATCTTGTAAGCCCCACGATATATGTATCCTTGAACAAGTCATGGTGGATGACCACCCAGCCTTGCTCAAATTCACCTCCCACTTCCACACTGATGACTCCTCTAGTTCACTAACCCCTCCTGCCAGCTGCTGGACCTGCTATGATCGAGTGCTGTTCATCTCATCACTTACCAGTCATGCTTGGGAATCATGTCTCCACTCAAAGTGATGCTGCTCAAAAGTCCAAAACTAAAATCCACTCCCTGCTCCAAGAACAACTTTCCTATCTCCCCTGCTCCCACCACCTCATTTGTACTGAAACTGAATTTGGATGCCAATGTTCTCTGCAGTTCACTAGCCTGAGATCAAATGCTTCAGGTAGTCTATATGGAAAAATGTTTGAAATTGTAGGTTTTTCTTCTGTGCCTTATTGATAATCCACACTGTCTATTTTCACTCTCCCCTCATCTGAGTTCGCTCACCTTTCCACTCCTCCCTTCTGTGTGCCTAATTCTTCACTATATCACTTCCACAATAGAGTCATTCATCCTAATTCAACTAAGCCTTCAATGGTGCTGGGCAATCCTTGCACTTGTCTTCAGTCAATAGACACCTAACTCATTTCAAGTTTCAAAACGCACCACTTTCCTTTATTCTTTGTATATTTTACATACTAATCCTTTGATGGCTATATGTGTTATAGATACCTTCTTTCAGTCTGGGGCTTGTTTCTTCACTACGTTAATGGTGTCCTTTGATAAAGAGGAATTCTCAAATTTAGTTGTTTAAGGACAGGAATACATTTGGAGAAATGAATACCTAGATGATTTCATTGTTGTGCAAACATCACAGAGTGCACTTACACAAAACTAGATGGTCTAGCCTACTTCACACCTAGGCTGTACGGTACAGCCTCCTGCTCCTAGGCTACACACCTGTCTAGCATGGTGTCATACTGAATACTGTCAAGAATTGCAACACAACAGTATTTGTGTACAAAACATATCTAGATACACAAATACTTTTTCCCTTTGTGTCATATTTTTAGAGAAATAATTTTAAATCTCCCACTATGAGAAATTATATTAATTTCTCTGTGAAATTCTGTCAAATTGTTGCTTTATATATTTTGGGATCATAGGCTCAGAAACTTTTAGCTAAATTTCCTAGTGAGTTCATTTTATTTCTTTTTTTTTTTCCTTTTTTTTTGAAACAGACAGGATCTTGCTCTATCACCCTGGCTAGAATATGGTGGAATTATCATAGCTCACTGCAACTTCAAACTCCTAGGCTCTGGTGATCCTCCTGTCTCAGCTTCCTGGGTAGCTGGGACTATAGGTCTACAGCATCATGCCTGGCTAATTTTTTCTATCTTGCATAGAGACAAGGTCTTACTACATTACTCAGGGTGGTCTTGAACTCCTGACCTCTAACAATCTTCCCACAGTTGCCTCCCAAAGTGTTGAAATTATAGGCATGAGCTATCACACCTGGCAAGTTTGTTTCTATCATTATTCAGTAACCTTTTTTATTCCTCACAATGCCTTTTTCTTACATTTCAGTTCATCTGATCTCAATACACTTATATCAACTTCTTTCAGTTCATACGTTCCCACTATAGAAAATTTCCATACTTTTTCTTTGTTTTCTTTTCAACTTTTCTGTACTGTATGTATCAGGTAAGTTCCTTTAAAATGGTCTAAAACTGATTCCATATAAAACGATGTATTATTTTTTTCAAGATCTTCAAAGTATGACAATGGAGCTTTACTAGGGATTACATTAAAATTGCATATTGCTTTGGGTAGTATAGACATTTTGACAATGTCAATTCTTCCCAGCCATGAGCATGGTATGTTTTTCCATTTGTTAACATCTTCAGTTATTTCTTTT
>CAUYRH010076052.1:0-10902 GCA_963574655.1 Perodicticus potto | reverse complement strand
ATGAGTGTGCAGATTCCTGTTGTTATTGAGTTCAACTTTTATTCCATGATGGTCAGATAAGATGCAAGGAATAATTACTATTCTTTTAAATTTGCTGAGGTTAGACTTGTGACCTGAGATGTGATCAATTTTGGAGAACGTTCCATGTGCTGATGAGAAGAATGTGTATTCAATTTTATTAGGATGAAATATTCTGTAGATATCCGTTAAATCCAGTTGTTGAATGGTTAAGTTTAAATCTAAAATTTCTTTACTTAGGTTCTTTTTGGAGGATCTATCCAACACTGCTAAAGGAGTATTAAAATCTCCAACTACTATGGAGCTGGAGGAAATCAAGTTACTCATGTCTATTAGAGTTTTTCTTATAAATTGAGGTCCATTATGGTTGGGTGCATAATATATTAATAATTGAAATCTCATCATATTGAGTAGTCCCTTTAACAAATATGAAACGTCCATCTTTATCCTTCCTTACTTTGGTTAGTTTAAAGCCTATTGTATCTGCGAATAAGATTGCAACACCTGCTTTTTTCTGTTTTCCATTTGCCTGGAATATAGATGACCATCCCTTCACCTTGATTCTAAATTTATCTTTTAAGGTAAGATGAGATTCTTGTATTCGGCAGATATCTGGCCTGAGTTTTTGTATCCAGTCAGCCAACCTGTGCCTCTTTAGAGGACAATTTAAGCCATTCACATTAATTGAAAATAATGATAAATCTTTAGAAAGTCCAGTGAACATTTTTAATCCTTTCATCACGGTGGAAGTTGAAATTTGATAACAAGTTTCTGGGTGAGTTTACTTTTGTGGTGGAGGATTGTGCTGGTCATTATGGAGGAAGGCCTGAGAATATCTTGGAGAGCTGGTTTAGTTATAGCAAATTTCTTCAACATGTGGATGTCATTAAAGTATTTAATTTCTCCATCATAAATGAAACTCAGTTTAGCTCGGTACAGGATCCTGGGTTGAAAGTTCTTTTGTTTTAGGAGATTAAAAGTCGATGACCATCCATTCTCTTCTGGCCTAAAAGGTTTGATCAGAGAGATCTGCAGTTATTCTAATATTCTTCCTCTTGTAGGTAATAGATTTCTTGCATCTGGTTGCTTTCAGAATTATCTCTTTCATATTCACTTTAGTGAACTTAATTATGATGTGCCTCGGGGATGTGTTATTTGGGTTGAGTCGTGCCGGGGTTCTGAAACTGTCTGCTATCTGAATTTCAGAATCTCTTGGTATGTCTGGAAAGTTCTCTTTTATAATCTCATAAAGAAAAGACTCTGCCTTGTGACACCACTTGGTCGTTTTCAGGTATCCCATGAGGCAAATATTGGTTTTCTTTGAGTTATCCCAGAGCTGTCTGAGAGAATGATCTGTTTTTGCCTTCCATTTCTCCACCTCTTTGTAGGTTTGGGAGCGTTCGAAAGCTTTGTCTTCCATGTCAGAAATCCTTTCTTCTGCTTGCTCCATTCTGTTACTGAGGGATTCTACTGTGTTTCTCAGATTTTGAGGGCTGTAACTCCTTGTCTCAATGTGTCAAAATCCTTGGTCGTTTTGTCTTTGAATTTGTTGAATTCTTGAGACATCTATTGGGTCATCTTTTGGATTATTGCTTGAAATTCTAATTCCATCTTTTCCTTCATTCTGCTGATCTTAATTGCTATCCAGACTCTGAATTTGATTTCTGACATCTCGGCCATTTGCTTATGCAAGGGATCTTGTGCTGTATCTACCTTATCATTCTTTGGGGGAGTTGATCTACTTTGATTATTCATATTGCCAGAGTTTTTCTGTTGATGCTGCCTCATGATTATTTTTCACTGTTGCCTATGACTGTCTTCAGAGTAGGGGAGGTTTCTCTCCCAGATCAGACCCTGGCAGGATCACTCTGTTGTTGCTGAATCTTTGTAGGGAGTGACCCTGTTTAGCTCCTCTGGGACTGCCCCAGCCAGGGAGTTCTGTCTGTGGGAGCAGCTCTGGAGTGTGGCACGCCCAGCTGAAGCAGCTGGGTGTGGGATGGTGGACACGGTTCTGGGAGTGCCCTGCACCTGGTGGCCTTTGCAAAGGGAGCCCTTGCCTCCAGCAGTCTCTGGCTGGGAGGAGGGCTCTGCAGGGAGAGCACGGTCTGGGGCCTCCTGAGTCCCTGGCCAGACAGTTAGGGCCAGTGCGGATGCAGAGAGGGTAGGAAAAGGTGTAGGTTGTGCAGCTCCCCGAGTTCCTGGTCCGGGTAGGCAGGCAGAGGCCGGGCAGGTTCACGGCGGGGTCCCTGTCTGAGGTGGTTAGCGGGCCAAGCAGGGCACCAATCAGGCTGCGTGGGGTCCCAGTGGAGTCCCTGGCCTTAGCAGGCGGTGAGCTGAGGCCTGGCGGAGTCCCTGGCTGTTGCAGGTAGAGGGCTGGGTCCCAGCGGGAAATGGATCAGAGCCATGTGGGGGTCCTGGCGGGGTCCCTGTCCGAGGCTGGAAGCAGGCTAAGGCCTGGTGGGGTGCCAATTGGTGCTGCGTGGTGTTCCCTGCGGAGTTCCTGGCCGCTGTGGGTGGTGGCTGAGGCCTGGTGGGGTACTGATCGGAGCTGGACGGGGGTCATGGCAGAGTCCTAGCCAAGGCGGATGGTGAGCTGAGGCGGAACAGGGCACAGATCGGACCCATGCGGGAGTCCCAGGGGGAGTTCCTGGCCACTCCTGGTGGTGCGCCAAGGCTCGGTGGGGTGCCAATAGGGGTGTGGGGGTTCCAGCGGAGTTCCTGCCACTGCGGGTGGAGGGCTGGTTCCTGGCGGGGTGCGGGTCCGAGTGGCTTGGGCTTCCTAGCAGGATCCCTGGCCAAGGTTGGAGGTGGGCCATGACCTGGCCTGGCGCCAATTGGGGCCTCATGGGGGTCCTTGTGGAGTTCCTGGCCACTGCTGGTGGTGGGCCAAGGCCCAGTGTGGTGCCAATTGGGGCCACTGGGGGCAGCATGCTGAGGCCATGTGCAGTACAGATCGGATCCGCAAGGGGTTCCGGGTGGAGTCTCTGGCGTGGTGAGCGGTAGGCTTGGTGGGGGCGGAGTCCCTGGCCTGAGGGCTGGCGGTTGGCTTGGTGGGGCCCTGGAGTCTCTTACCTGGTGGGCCACCTGGTCCGGCAGACAGGGAGGGTGGGTTAAAAGGCCTCCTTCCTCAGTTTCAGCAGAGGTCAGGCTCCTGGTACGTCAGATAAGAGGGGAAGGGTGTCTAGGAAGCTCAGAATGGCGGAAAACTTTAGTTGAGTTTTTCTTTCTGAAGCTTGTTTTCATGGAGTGTAGCTTGCCTCAGCAGAGGTGACCTGTAGTTATCACTTTCCTTCGGCTGGCCTCCCAGTCTTCAGCTCAATTGGGCAGTTTCTGGAGGTTATCTTTCCTTTTGGACAGGATCCTCTGTTGGAAGCTGCTTCCAGTTGGCCATGTTGCCCCTCCGCCTCTCTCTTTCATTTTTTGAAGTATAACTTTGTAGGTGTAGTATTCCTTTTTTTTTTTTTTTTTGAGACAGAGTCTCAAGCTGTCTCCCTGGGTAGAGAGCTGTGGCATCACAGCTCACAGCAACCTCCTACTCCTGGGCTCAAGTGATTCTCCTGCCTCAGCCTCCCAAGTAGCTAGGACTACAGGTGCCCACCACAATGCCCACCATTTTTTGGTTGCAGCTGTCATTGTTGTTTGGCTGGCCCAGGCTGGATTTGAACCCGCCAGCTTGGGTGTACATGGCTGGCGCCTTAGCCTGTTGAGCACAGGTGCCGATCCTGTAGGTGTAGTATTCTTGACTGACAGTGTTTTCTTTTTCTTTCAGCACTTTGAATATATCATCCCATTCTCTCCTGGCCAATAGGTTTAAACTGAGAAATCCACTATTAGTCTTATAGGATTCCCTTATATTTGACTTGACATTTTTCTCTTTCTGTTGTTAGAATTCTCTTTTGTCTTTGATTTTTGACAGTTTAACTATAGTGTGCCTTGGAGAAGACTTTTAGGGTTGAATTTATTTGAGAATCCTGAGTTCCCTGTATCTAGATATCTCTTGCAAGACTTGGGGACTGTGGGGGGTATGGTTTAATTAAATAGGTTTTCTATTCATTTGTCTGTGTCTTGTGGAACTCTCCAAATTCAAATGTTAGAACACTTTATAGTGTCCCATATTTTACATAGTCTTTCTTCATTTTTTTTAAATTTCAAGTTAATGTGAGGGTACGAATAGCTAGGTTCCAATATTTGCATTTGTTATGTAGAGTCCCTTGTGTAGTTGTGTCCCACACCCACAAGGTATGCCATATACTGTTACATTGTGCCCATTAAGTTGGAGCACACCAATCCCCTTCCCTCCTTTCCTCTCTCCCTTCTTCATTTCCTCTCCCCAAAACTTGAATTGAATTGAGTTTTTCTCTTATGTGGGCATGTATTAGATTGTCTACTGGCTTCATATTAGAATTAAGTACATTGGCTATTTGATTTTCCATTCTTGTGATACTTTGCTAAGGAAAATGAGTTTCAACTCCATCCAGTTAATACAAATGATGTAAAGTTCCCATCTTTTTGTAGCTGAATAGTATTCCATGGTATACATATGCCAGAGTTTGTTAATCCATTCCTGAGTTAAAGGCATTTAGGTTGTTTCCACATTTTGGCAATTGTAAATTGAGCTGTGATAAACAACTTAGTGCAAATGTCTTAGTGATAGAATAATTTTTTTTCTTCTGGGTACATGCCTAGTACTCGGATTTTGGAATCAAATGGGAGGTATAATTTGAGTTCCTTGAGGATTCTTCATACTTTTTTCCAAAGATGTATTAGTTTTTAGTCCCACCAATAGTGTAAAAGTGTTCCACTCTCTCAACATCCACATGAACATCTGCAACTTTAGGACTTTGTGTGGGCTCTTCTCACTGGGGTTAGATGATATCTCAGGGTGGTTTTGATTTGCATTTCTCTGATAATTAGAGACAATGAGCATTTTTTCATGTTTGTTAGCCATTCATCAGTCTTCCTTACAGAAGTTTCTTTTCATGTCTCTTGTTCAGGGATAAATGGGATTGTTACTCTTTCTCTGTTGATTAATTTGAGTTCTTTATAGATCTTAGTTATCAAGCCTTTGTCAGATTTGTAATATGTATCTTTACCCTTTCTGCAGGTTGTCTATTTGCTTTAATTTTGTGTCCTTAGCTATGCAGAATCTTTTAAGTTTAATTAAGTCCCATTTGTTTATTTTTGTTGTTGCAATTGCCCCTGAAGTCTTCATCATAAAATCTTTCCCCAGGCTGACATCCTCAAAAGTTTTCCCCACACATTCTTCTAGGAATTTTATTGTTTCATGTCTTAGATATAAATCTTTTATCCATCTTGAGTCTATTTTTTAAAAATGATTATTTTATTATTGTTTTTCATTGTTTAGGATTCATTGAGGGTACAAAGAATTAGGTTACACTTATTGCATTTGTCTCATAAAGTCCCTCTTATAATTGTGTCCCACTCCCAAGAGGTATTTCATACACCATGACCACCCATCCCCTTCCCTCCTCCCCTCTCCTCACTGGCTCATTCTCCTGTCTCCTCCCCTTGTATTAGCTCATCTACTGCCTTCATATGAGAATAGAGTACATTGGATTCTTGCTTCTCCATTCTTGTGATGCTTTACTAAGAATGTGGTCCACCTTCATCTAGACTAATGCAAAAGATGTAAAGTCTCCATCCTTTTTAGTGGCTGAATAGTATTCCATGGTATACATATACCACAGCTTGTTAATCTATTCTTTGATTGGTGGGCATTTAGGCTGTTTCCACATTTTAGTGATTGTAAATTGAACTGTGATAAGCAGTCCAGTGCAAATGTTCTTATAATAATAGGATTTTTTTTTTCTTCTGGGTAGATGCCTAGTAATGGAATTGCAGAATCAAATGGGAATTCTAATTTGAGTTCTTTGAGGATTCTCCATACTTCCTTCCAAAAAGGTTGTATTAGTTTGTAAGTCCCACCAGCAATGTAAAAGTGTTCCCTTCTTTCCACATCCACACCAGCATCTGCAGCTTTGAGACTTTGTGATGTAGGCCGTCCTCACTGGGGTTTGGTGGTATCTCAGAGTAGTTTTGATTTGCATTTCTTTGATAATTAGGGACAAGGAGCATTTTTTCATATGTTTCTTACCCATTAATCTGTCTTCTTTAGAGAATATTCTATTACTCTCTCTTGCCCAGTGGTATATGGGATTATTGGGTCTTTATTTGTTGATTTAGTTTGAGTTCTCTATAGATCCTAATTATCAAGTGTTTGTCCAATTCATAATATACAAATGTCTTTTCACATTTGAAGGTTGTCTGTTTGCTTTGGTTGTTGTTTTCTTCACTGTACAGAAGCTTTTCAGTTTAATTAAGTCCCATCTGTTTATTTTCATTGTTGCAATTGCAACAGAGGTCTTCTTCCTAAAATCTTTCTCTAGGCCAATATCTTCCAGTGTTTTCCCCACACTTTCTTTGAGGATTTTTATTGTTTTGTGCCTTAGATTTAAACCTTTTATTCATTTTGGAACAATTTTTTGTAAGTGGTGAGAGGGGTGGGATCTATTTCACCCCTGTGGTTATCCAGTTCTCCCAGCACCATTTATTGAATAAGAATTCTTTTCCCCAGTGTATGTTCTTGTTTGATTTATAAAAATCAGGTGGCTATAAGAGGATGGTTTCATCTCATTGTTTTCTATTTGATTCCAAATGTCAATGTCTCCATTTTTGTGCCAATACCATGCTGTTTTGATCACTATGACTTTGTAGTATAGCTGAAAGTCTGGTAGGTTGATACCTCTGGCTTTGTTTTTATTACTAAGAATAGCCTTGGCTATATGGGGTTTCTTCTGGTTCTATAGAAAGCAGAAAATTATTTTTTTTAAATCTTAAAAGTATGATGATGGTATTTTAATGGTGATTGCATTGAACCTGTAGATTTCTTTGGGTAGTGTAAACATTTTCACAATGTTGCTTCTTCCCAGCCATGAGCATAGTATGTTCTTCCATTTGTTAATATCTTCAGCTATTTCTTTCTTTCTTTTTTTTTTAATGAGTATTTGATCATTTTATTCACAAAATATAAGCAAGACTTACATCCTTTTCTGGTGAAACTGTTCACTTCAAATAATTTTATGGGAAGAGCTTTGAGATGTATCAGTTATAAAACAAGTTATGAAGAAAACATTTTAAAATTTACAAATACACGTCAGTCCTTTATACAAGAATTCTCTACATAGTTCACCGATCAGTGTAAAAATTAATCTATTTCAATGTAATATAAGGCATGCCCAGTTTATGTCATTTTGTAGAATTATTTTTGCTTTGTGGGAGACTTTGCTCTTTGCCGATCCTGATTTTTCCTTGATTCTCTGGAATGTTCAGCATATCTGCTAGATTTTTCCCCATGCCCCTCTGCACCACTCTGATATCTATGTTCTTCATTTCTAGAGCCTGAATGCTTTCTATCTGTTTCCCTTGACTTTGATCTATTTCTTCTTCTAAAGTTTTCACTGTCCTTATTTGGATATCTGTGCTTCTCATTTTCAGAAAAAGACTTTCTTCTCTCTCCTCTTTTCTTTTTGTGATCACCATGTTATTCTCCAAATCTCTGTGCATTTCTTGATCTCTGTCAGTCACAAGTCTACTGTAATTATTTCCTTCAGGGGGAACACTTCTGTCAGATATGCACTTTGTTATGAGATCTCTCCCATTTGAATCTCTTGAATTTCAATCTCTGTGTTTTTCTGACCGTCTATCTGTCTCAGTCCTTGTTTCCTGGAGCCTGTGTTGTAGTCTTTTTTCTTCATGTTTTCTATCATTTGTTTTTTGGCTCCTGATCAATTTATCTACTTCTTTACTTCTGGTCTTCCTTTGTCTCTTCTTCCTTATATTTTCAGCTGAGGCAGAGCCATTACTGCTGGTAGATGAAGAATCACTCTCTTCACTGGAAGACTCTGAGCTGCTATTGCTGCTGGTCAGAATCAGAGTTGGAGGAGTCAGACTCTGAAAGGGAGGACACTGAAAGAGGAAGAGGATGGGGAGGATTTATTTTTCTCAACATCTGGTTTGTGTACCATGATGACGTTTGGCGTATTTTTGAGATGCTCACGCAATTCATCTGTTAAACCTAAGACCTATTGAAGTAAAGAAGTTGATGGCAAACTGAGTGTTTCTTGTATTATCTCAGGGTAATAATCCTTCAAAGAATGGCTGTAGAGTTTCATCCTTTAATATATACATTTTTTCATCCTTTAATCTTGCATGAAGTTTAGGGAGACCATAGAAAAATATTTTGACAAAAACTCTACAGGACGATGTGGTGGTTTCTTCACTCAGTTTTATACATTCAAGAACTCTCCATGGAAGTGAATCAGTATACAAAAGGTGAGCAAACATCTTAGCAACATTTCTCAATTTGTTTGTTTCCAAGCAATGGATAGTATCATATTGTTCTTTGAATATACTTTCAAAGGATTCCATGTACTCTTTGTTTAGCATGCAAAATCTCCCAGCTAATAAGTCAAAAAATTTCTCATATGTCCCTTGTTGAGCACAGAAATCAAGTATCATGTCACTGAGTTCTTTTGTTTGACTTTCAGGGAATTCCATTTTCAGCAATTTGTGAGCTTCAAAATCTAAATTCTTCAAAATCTAAACATTACTGAATAGCAAGATAAATTGTACGACAAAGTGAGACCAGACTGATTTCTGTTTTGTCATGAATAGTCACTTTTTGTCCTTCTTCATCTTTTTCTCCCCCTTCCTCCTCTTCTTCCTCACTACTTCCAGCATCTTGGTCTGTGTTTGAATCACTGTCTCCTTCATCAAGAATTTCCTTCTCAATAGTTTTGTACTTCTCTTCATTCTCCATAAAATTAGGATCCATCTTGAAAACATTAAGAACATCTTCTGGATTGTAGTGATCTTCCAAAGGGAGCATATGGGCGAACTGATAATCTTCCTCCACTAGGTCAAGTCCTTCTAGGATAATGAGGTGGTCCTGGAATCCATCCTTCCATACAACGAACATTACTTCAATCATATATTGAACTCCTTTATCAATTTCAGACTCATGCAGAATGTTTCCAAGGCATTCAAACATAGCATTGATTCTTCTTGGTGACACTTGTGTTAATTTCAGGCCACATTGCTTGAGAAAACCAATAGCTACTTCAACACTATCATCTGTTGGTCTTTCCAGTATCAAAGTGAGCATCTCTAAGCATAAAACCTCGTGTGCCACATTTTGGTTAAGATGTGCCACAAATTTGGAAGCAGTCAGGCAAAGTTGCTTATCATTTCTTCAATATCCTTTTCGAAAATTAAGAATTAACCTTCTGAGGGTTAATTCACCAATTTGCGGAAATTTTGAGTTGATAATTGCCACTAATGCTGTATAAACATGGGTGAATATTGGAGATGCACTCTGTGCTTGTAAAATTGATCTGGACAGTAGATCTCTTCCTTGAAATAGATTTTCTTGAAGAAGCTCTTGAATAATAAAACTGAGGTTGGAAATGTTGATTTTGTTGATAAGACCTTTAATTGACTTCTTTAAGGCCTCCTAGCTCATCCTCTGGTATGCTAAGCTGTTTTTATCTGTAATCTGTTCTTGCATCATCCTGAGCTTTGCAGGGGAAATGTACGCTCCACCAGTGTAAGTAAGGAGAGGATCCGGCTCATCTTTTTTCTTCTTTGTAGTAAGATCATCCTGAGCAGAGGAATTCTGGTTTACTGATGGTGCTGAGTTCTTCTCCCAGGAAATGGAGATTTCCGTGACCTTTTTGGATCTGCATTTCTTTCTCTTTCTCTGTATTTTTCTTAGTCTCTATTTTGTGACTGGATGCCATCATGAGAATGTCCTGTTCTCAAATGCTCATGGTATGATGTGCTATAATCAAAGTAATCTCTATCCCGTGGGTATCTTTCTTGTTCTATATATCTGTCTTCTGGAGAGGAGGTCCTCTGATATGAATTATCATTTTCCTTTCTGTCATGACCAGAAGAATGTTTTATCTGTGCCACGCTACTTTTCATTTTCTATTGCAGTTGATAAATAAATCAAAGATTACTCAAATTGGTCCAAGTACTCAATGGTCTGATTCCTTGACAGTTTGTTTACTTCTTTTGTTTGCAAATATCACCTGAAGCTCCACTGCACTGCCACTACACTGGATGTGCCTCACTTGACTTTTACTGTTCTTTTTCAAATTCTAGAGGGTATCTGCATGTTGTGGAGCCTGGCTGCATTCTAGCAATGAAATCACTCCAGCTGGTGCTTGAGTCCTTACAGCTCCTTTTCTTTCTGCTATTTCTTATCTTAGGGTTCGGTTATTTTCCTTGTGGAGGTCCTTTATTTCTTTTGTTAGGTATATTCCTAGGTATTTCTTTTTCTTTGAAGGTACTGTGAAGGGAATTGTGTCTTTGATTAGCTTCTCATCTTGGCTGTTACTGGCATATTCAAAGGCTACTGATTTGTGGACACTGATTTTGTAAGCCGAGACATTGCTGTATTTTTTGATCACTTCTAAGAGTCTTGTGGTTGAATCTTAGGGGTTCTCTAAGTACAAGAACATATCATCAGCAAAGAGAAAAAGTTTGTTCGCCCATCCCCCAGTTTGGATGCCCTTTATTTCCTTCTCTTGTCTGATTGTATTGGTTAGAACTTCCAGCACTATGTTGAATAGTATTGATGATAGAGGACAACCTTGTCTGGTTCCAGTTTTAAGTGGAAAAGCTTTTAGTTTTACTCTATTCAGTATGGTATCAGCTATGGGTTTGTTGTAGATGGCTTCAATCAGGTTACGAAATGTGCCACCTATGCGTATATTCTTAAGTATTCTTGTTAGAAATGTATGCTGAGTTTTATCAAATGCCTTTTCTGCATCTATTGAGAGGATCACATGGTCTTTGTTT
>CAUYRH010076051.1:0-18436 GCA_963574655.1 Perodicticus potto | reverse complement strand
GGGGAAGGAGAGGGAGGGTGGGGGGAGAGAGGATAAAGGGCGGGATCACACCTGTGGTGCATATTTGAAGGGTTAGGAGAAAACTTCTAAATATGGATCAAAAATGTTCTCACAAAGTAATGAGAAAGTCTCTTGAATGTTATCGCAATCAGGTTGATGAAAATATCTCCGATTGTATCTGAAGCCTGTACACTGTACCCCATGATTGAATTATTGTACACAGCTATGATTCAATAAAAAATAAAGAAAAAACAAAAAGAGCTTAATCATTGTTTGTAAAATCACAGGCCATATCCTTTCCAAGGCTAAAACGATGATGAATCGAAAATTCTTGGCAAACAATTTAAGGTTAAGTAGTGATATAATTAAGAACAGAATTTGAGGATTATGAGATTTCAGCAGACAGAAAGGAAATAAGATAGTGAGAGGAAGTTCTATACTTTATGTCCTGGGTAATATAATGGAAAGCAGAGAACTTACCAGAGGGTCGTGGAACGTCCACTATTAATGTTTTTCTGAGATCTAATTTTCTCTTCTTTCTTTTGCTCTTGACACTTTACCTATCTTGTTAAACCCATATTGACTGCTTCCCACCTGAAAATCTTCTCTATAAAGACCATGTTTCTTGTCATTAGTTGACTATTCTTTTGGCAGTCATAGGCATTTCTTTACACAGGAATGAAATTTGGAGAAAGAAATAGAGATCTAAGGAAATTTGCTGTTTTCAAACTGTTATAAAAAATACGTATTTATAGACTATTTCCAATAAAGGCATCGGAAATTCTGACAACTTTATTTTTGCTTTTAAAAAATCTTTTAATAAAGTTCTGTAGAAACACACATTTTATTCACCATATGAACATAGCCATGTGGCCGGTAATAAGATAAAGAAAGAAACAAACAGAAAAAGTCCTTAGCACCAGAGAAACTTGCTGTGTGTTCCTTACATTGCCACTTTGATTTCTAATAGTATACATTAGAGTCTAATATATCATACAGTTTATATTTATTTGTATCTGTCTTATTTCACTCAATGCAGTACTGTGGAGTTCATCCACATTGTTTAATGAAGTTGTAAATAATTCATCCCTATTTTGTACATTGTCCAGTTGCATGAAAACCAAAATGTATATTCATTCAATTATTGATGGACATTTAGGTTTTTCCATTGTGGACTGTGAAAATAGTATTGCTGTGGACATTCTTGTACATGTTTTTTGATTTAGTATTGCTTTGGTCTGAACGTCCTCTCAAAATTCATGCCTTAAAATCGTAACCTCCATGGTGATGATATTGGGAAGTGGGCCCTTAGAAGAAGATTGGACCTTGGGCATGGAGCTTTTATAGGTAGAAGTGGTGCCCCTATAGGACATGCCCTGCCTAGAGAGGCTCCTTCAACCATGTGAGTATGCTGTGAGATGATGATGTCTGTGAACTGGAAAATTGGCCCTCACCAGACATCAAGGCTTTGGGGGCCGTGGTCTTGGACTCTCCAGGCTCCAGAATTATGAGAAATAAATTTCTGTTGATAATAAGCCACCCAGGTTATGTTATCTTGCTCTGGAAACCCAAAAGATTAAGACACGTATGTACTCATATCTCTTATACATAATAGTCGGTCATAGCATATGCTTTTCTTCAGCAGTAATAGACATGTGGTTTTCCAAAGTGGTTTTGCTGATTTACATTCATATCAGAAACTATGAGAATTTCAATAATTCTCCTACTTATAAGACTTGTATTTTTCTTTTTTAAAAAATTTTATCCTTTGTAGTAAAAATGCAGTGATATGTTGTTCTGATTTTCATTTTCATTAGCTATTTGGATCATTGTCTTTTGTATCTTGCATGTCTTTTGACTAGTTTTCTACTAGGTTTTCCTTTTTATTATTATTAACTTATAGATATTTGTTATGTATTAGATATGAGTTAGTTGAATATATGAGTTGCAAATACATTATATCTTCTCTTACTTTTAGTCAACTTTTTATTCTCTTAGTGGTGTTTTTATGTATAGCTTATCAACATTTTAAATTTTTAGTGCATTTTTATGTCCACTTGAAGAAATCTTCATCTACTCCAGTTATAAAGTAATTTTTTTCTGTGCTCTTCTAGAACCTTTACTGATTACATTTCATGCCTAGATCTATAATCTATCTGGGCAAAATGGTGTGTTCAGGCAATTTTCTCCAATATGTATCTAAATAACTCACAATTAAAAAAAAAATCACTGTGTTCCCTCCATTCTACTGTAAGTTTGTATTTATTATAAAATAAAGCATTAGGGACTGAATATTATGTTTCCCCTCAATATTTGTAAGTTAAAATTCTAATTTGGAAATATTTAGGCTGGGGCCTATGGGAGGTAATTGCATTTGGATGAGGTCAGGGGTTAGAGTCTCTATGATGGAATTAGTGCTTTTAAGAGGGGATAGAGGCTCAGCGCCTGTGGGTCAACGGGCTAAGGCGCCAGCCACATACACCTGAGCAGGCGGGTTTGAATCCAGCCCGGGCCCGCCAAACAACAATGGTGGCTGCAACCAAAAAATGGCCGGGCGTTGTGGCGGGCGCCTGTGGTCCCAGCTACTTGGGAGGCAGAGGCAGGAGACTCCCTTGAGCCCAGGAATTGGAGGTTGCTGCGAGCTGTGATGCCACAGCACTCTATCCAGGGTGACAGCTTGAGGCTCTGTCTCAAAAAAAAGAAAAGAAAAAGAGGGGATAGAGTCCAAAACTTGCTCTTTTCACCATGAGGATACAATGAAAAGATGGCCATCTGTGAGCCAGGAAGTGGGCTCTCACCACTTCCTGAATCTACTACTGTCTTGATCTTGGGCCTCCCACTCTCCAGAACTGCAAGATATAAAATTCTGTTGTTTTTAAGGTACTCAGTCTATGATATTTTGTTATAGCAGGTTTAAAGACGAAAGCACTAGATAATCATAAAGTATGAGTCCTGTTTTGTTTTTTTTTTCTATTCTGTCCTATTGGTTAGATTACTGCACCAATATCACATTGTCTCACAGTAACTTTATAATGATTCTTCTTATGTGTCAGTGTGTGTACATGTGTGTGTATTTATATATATGTATATATTTTTTACTTTTGTCTTAAGTTTGACTTGCCTATTCTCAGTTTGCCCTTTGCATTTCCATGTAAATTGTAAAATCAGCTTTTCAATTTCTGGAAATGAAATAAATGCTAGAATGGTGAATGGGATAATATTGACTCTATTGGTTTATTTTGGGAGAATTGACATGTTTATGATATTGACTTTACCAAACCATGAATAATCTGTGGATCTTCTTAAATTTTTCATAGTAATATTCCATAATTTTCAATGTAGCATCTTGTCCAACTTGAATTAGATCTTGCTAGATGTTTAGATTAGTTTCTTTCATAATTTATTAAAGACTTTTTAAAAGTGTAATTTTAGGTTAATACTACTCCCCAACAGAGTGGTATATTTGTTTCAACTGAGCCTGATTTATGTATCATTATTATCTAAAATCCATTATTTACATTAGGGTACACTTTTGGTTTATATGTTCTATGCTTGGATAAATTTATAATAATGTGTATGCACCCTTATAATTTCATACACAATGGTCTAACAAACACTAAATAATTTAGTAAATATTAAATTTCACTAAATCCATTATTGTCTTCAATCACAATACCTGGAAGAAAGTTTTAAATATTTCTTAAGTATGTTGCTTGCTAAGGTTTTTTGGTAGATATTCTCTGTGTTCTGCCTATCCATACTCTTCCTCACCCCAATCCCTGACAACCATGATCTTTTTTTAGTGTCTTGATAATTTTGTAACGTTTTCTTTTTAAACGTTATTTTTATATGTTTGTTCCTTATATTACATACTGAAGCACAATTGTGGCTTTAAAATGACCTTGAATTCCTTGATCTTGGAAGGTTTACTTACTAATAATTTCCTGCCTATTTTTAGTATGTTAGTTTTTAGTGGGCTTTGGATTTCACTACTCTTTTGAATAACTGAGGTCATGTTATGATTTCTTTCATTTTGTTCTTTTTAAAGTGTATGGCTAGGTTGGGTTTTCTCAGATTGATACTGAGAGAAATGTTGGCATGAAAATTATTCCTTGCAAAATCTTCTTAGGAGAGATCAATATCAGAATTGGTAAATTTGATCACACATAGGTGCAGTTTAAAGTTTGTGATTAATAAATGTTTATTAGCATTTCAAGAGAGGTATAGAGACAACGTAGGCAACACCTCAAAATTGTTTACTTCTAGTGTAAGGAAAGTGTAACATTTATATTTTCTGAATCTCAAAGAAACTGGTTAATAATTGCAGAGGATGGGAAGGGTAGTTCCCAGCACTTTTGATTTTTTGTTGTTCTGAGTGTTTTTGCAGCCTGAGGGCATCTGTCTGACAAAGGAACAGGATGGTTTGTTTACTGGTTGGCTCTTACCAGTAAAACCACAGGTAGCAAGGAAAATGATAAAGCAATCTGAAGGGATCTGGGTGGAGCACTGGTGTCTGCTGTAGTTGTGAATTACATTGATTTAAACCATCTGTGGATATCTGGAATAAATCCTACTTGGTACAGTATGCTTTTTATATATTGCTGATTTGATATGATAAAATTTTAGTAAAGATTTTGTCTCTATGATCTTGTCAGAGTTTGTTCTAAAAGTTTCTTTTTTTAGAAATTTTCTTTTTCAGATAGTGGAACCAAGATTATATTAGCTATTGACTTCATAGAAAGTGTTAGGTATTTTTTTTCTCTCTGAGAAGATTTTTGTTTAAGGTGGGTGTTATTTCTTCTCTAAGTTTTTAATCAATTCACCAGTAAAGATATTCTGAGGTGAAGTTTCCTTTGAGAAAGGCTCCTTAATAATGGGTTCTGTTCCTAAATATATATATCACATTGCTTAGTTTCTGTACCTCTTCTTTTCATTTGGGCAAGTTGCGGTTTTGAGGTATGTGTTTCGTTCGAATTGTCAGAATTTTTGGCAGTGACAATTCACAGCATTTCATACATTTGTATATTTGTAAAGTGTTAAGTGTTTATTATTTATTCTAACTAAAATCCCATAAAATTAAAATAGACTACATTTCTGATCTTCAATATTCATTTATATACATCTCATTATCATTTGCACATGTGTACTCTTTTGAGTTCTGCTTTTTTCCCCATTAGCATAATCTTGTGTCCACCTTCCAACATTATCCACTTCCTTATAATTTTGGTAGTTACGCTGGATTCCTTCCTATTATTATGTTGTCCATTTATGTTCTTTCCAAATTTTTGTTAATATGAATAACAGTTCAAATATCTCTGTATAAATAAAATATGGAAATGCTGCATAAACCATTAAATACTGAGAAAACCAATGACAACATCATTATTTTACTTTTAGATTCTTATTTTGGAATGATTTTCCTAAAGTGGATTTACAACACCAATGAGCATGAACAGTTTCCAGCTCTTGTTTCATATTGACGGGATTCTTTTCTCAAATATTGAATCACATTGTAAGACCAATAACAATATGTAAATCACCCCCAAATCAGAAAAGTCACCCAATATTTTCTATATCCAGTGGGAGAAAAATGTATAGCATGGTGAGGAATAAGCTGAAAACTCTGATGTTAGCTACACGCAGAATATTAAGGTCTCAGAGAGAAGAAGCTTTGACCCAACATCCCTATAACTGTTACCAGGTCACTTCATTCTACACAGAGTGTTTTTTGGATGTTTTTTTTGTCTTTTTTTTTTTTTCTGTGTGTGTACTTGTCAAGTAAAGAAGGCAGTTACCTGATATGTGAGAAAGGCTTAGACTCCTGTGTATAAGGGCTGAGCTGCTGGCCTATAACAAGGCTTTACACAAAGGAAATATTTGAATTTTTTCTTTGGTCCACCAACCTTATCATACTTTGCATTTTGCTAATGTCTGTTCTTAACTTTAGCTGCAAATGTCCAATGCCCACAAAAAATTAGGTCTTTCATTCTTTCTGAGATCTATGTAACTGAGCAGCTTAAAAAGTCATCCCTCACAGATAAAATCACTTTATTAGGATTTTTAGGGGTTATAATCTAAAACAACAAAAATTCTCTAAAATGTGCTCTTTTAGACACCATCTAGATGGAAAAAGTGCAGGAACAGGACCAGTAGGAAAATATTGCCATTTTTCATTAAAAACAAAAATAAATACTCCCAAACCACCCCTGTCAGGTTGGTTATAGAAGGAGCATTGGCTGGGAGAAAGAGCAGCTGGATTCTGTGGTCCTAAATCTGCTCCTGAGGTTTGTCCTTGAGATCTTTTGATAATTACACATGACATAGACATATAGAATTCTAGAGGGAAGCATATCTTTTTGATGAGAAATATGTCATACTATCCAGTCTTTTACTACTTACATTGGTAACTTGTTATTTCCTCTTTTCCTCACTCAACTTTATCAGAGTTTCATCAGTTTTATTGTACTTGTGAATATAATGAGATTTTTGCTTTCCTATTTTGTTTTTCTGTTTCCTGTTTGCTTTATGTTTTTACTGATTTATAATCATTATTTATTTGTTGTATTCTGAAATTCAGGTAGTATTTGCTCTAATTTTTCTAGTTTCATTTGATGGATATTTACATCATTTATTTTTAATATTCTTTTCTAATATATACAGTTTAATGCTATAAATGTTCCTCTAAGCACTGACTTAACTACATTCAACTTGTTTTATGTTAAATGTCAAATAATCATCATGATTCAGTTCAAATTATTTTGTACTTTTTTTGATTTATTCAGAATTGTACAGCTTGAATTTTATGAACTTGAAGTTTTTTCTAAGCATATATTTGCTGTAGATTTCTATTTAAACAATTGTAGTCAGAAAACAACCTTGAAAATCCTTTGAAATTGGTTGAAGTTTCCTTGACTGCCCAGTTAGTGTTCCATGTGCTCTTGAAATGAAAATGTGAATATTTCTCTTTACATTAATTATCTCAAATTTATTAACTGAATAGTTTAGATCCTCTGTAAATTTACTAAGTTGGTTTTTTTTTTTTTTTTTGAGACAGAGTTTCACTATGTTGCCCTCGGTAGGGTGCCTTTGTGTCACAGCTCACAGGCAACTTCAAACTCTTGGGCTTAAACGATTCTATTTCCTCAGCCTCCCAAGTAGCTGGGACTACAGCACCTGCCACAATGCCTGGCTAGTTTTTGGTTGCAGTTGTCATTGTTGTATAGCAGGCCTGGGCTGGGCTCGAACCTGCCAGCCTTGGTGTATGTGGCTGACGCCCTACTCACTGAGCTACGGGCAGTGAGCCACCGAGGTGTATTTTATGTCCTGCCTGTTTTATCACTTGCTGAGAGAAATGTATAAAAGTCTTAATTTTGACTCTAAATTTGCCTGTTCATTTTGATATCTTCATAAGGCATTGACCCTTTCTTTTCTTTTCTTTTCCTCTATATCTCCTATAATGCCTCATGGCTTGACATCTGCTTTGTTGAATATTGGCACAGCCAACTTCACTTTTTTAGGGGATTGAGACTTGCAACGTCTATCTTTTCCAACAGTTTTACTCTCAGTTTTCCTGTGTTCTTATATTTAAACTATAACTTTTTAAAGCAATGTATAGTAGGGATTCTTATATCTTGCCCCCTTTTTACCATTCTAGTCTTTTACTTGGACTTTTAGGGCCAATTACTTTTAACTTAATTATGGATTATTTGGGTTTATATCTTTTTTTTATTATTAATTAGGTTGGGTTCATTGAGGGTACAAAGAATTAGCTTACATTTTTTGCATTTGTTTGCTAAAGTCCTTCTTATAGTGGTGCTCTGCCTTCAAGAGGTGTGCCATACACTATGTCCCCCCATCCTCCTTCCTCCTCCTCTCTCCCTGCTCCCTTATTCCCCTTCTCCTCACCTTGAATTGATTTGAGTTTTTCTCTTATGTGGGTATATAATAGATCATCTACTGCCTTCATATTAGAATTGAATACATTGAAATCTTGCTTCTCCTTTCTTGTGGTACTTTACTAAGAAGAATGTTTTCCAACTCTATCCAAGTTAATACAAAAGATGTAAAGTCTCCATCTTTTTTAATGGCTGAATAGTATTTCATGTATACATATACATATACCATAGCTTGTTAATCCATTCCTGGGTCAGTGGGCATTTAGACTGTTTACACATTTTGGTAATTGTTAATTGAGCTGTGATAAACAGTAAAATGTTCTTATGACAAAAGGATTTTTTTCTTCTAGGTAGATGTCTAGTAATTGGATTACTATCAAATGGGAGGTCTAATCTGAGTTCTTTGAGGATTCTCCATACTTCCTTCCAAAAAGGTTGTAGTAGTTTATGGTCCTACCAACAGTAGTCCGCATTTGATCCTTTTTTTTCTGATCTTTTTACCCCTTCTTCTTAGTTTCTTTTAAATTACTTCAATTAAAACATCTCTTCTTTTTTTTCCACTTAATTAACCTATAATACACTCTATCACGGTTCCCTCATGGCTACTCTTGAAATTATAACATTATGCTTGTCTTATTCCAGTCTCATAGGATATACTCTTAATTTTCCCAATAGTGATAGTACTTTAGAACTTCTAAGCTATACTCATTCTTCTCTGGTTCCTTGTGGCTGCTTAAAACCTTATTGGTTATCTCTCCTCCCCATTAGGGACTTTCTGCCTGGTTCATGTTGAAGCTTGAAGCACAACCATCCTATTCACAGGATTGCCAAATTCCCTGCAGAGGAGAAAAAAAAAATGCAGACAGTAATCATTGACTTATCATGAAAAGTTACACTCTTTTTGGAATTTTAGTTAATCTAATAATTTTCCTTGCTTATAGAGATCCATGAAGCCTTTTAAAACATGATTTTTGTGGTTTATCCAGCTCGTTTTAATTGTGGCAATAAAAGAATTGACTTAGCTGTGACCTACTGTGTCTTATTCGGAGGAAGGAGTCATTTCTTTTTTGCATTAACCTTGTAGAACCAGTAAGTCAATATCCCATATCAATTTCTCTAATTTTAGTCTCCTGTTATTTATTTTCTATGCCAATGAGGAGTTATATAAAAATGCCAAAAATTATAAACTGGGATTAAATTGTTAGTATCTTTGGGATGGATGTTGTAAAAGAACAATTCTTGTTTTAAAATTCCCACACTATTCATAAAACAAATCACTTTTGCTCTGAGTGAACAAATATAATTCAGCGAATATAACAGTGTACAATGAAGTGAATTTTGCACATTAGAAAATTGCATTTGAGAAATTAATTCAAGATGGCTAAACATAGTACTGTTACTCAACCCCAAAATTGTTGAACACTCAGTAATCACCAGTGTAAACTAGAGGCTATCTCAATGAGAACTAGGGATCAGGTTCATTTAGTTTTATTTTATCATTCCATTTCAGAGTTTTGAGAAAGAGTGAGTCATAATCAGATTTTCTTCTTAGAGACACTATTTGGATTACTGTGAGTAATTGTGTTCCAGCCGGTTGAGGCATGTGGTTCCCACATGTGGTTCTGTGGGAATTGGAATTAGCAGAAAATAAATCTTTGGGCACTATAAATAGTATAATGTACATGGTAAGATGCAAGGAGGTGACATTATTTTTTCTTGACATATAGGGACTATCATATTTTAGATTATTAGGAAAAAATTATATTACTTTTTTCCTTGTTACAAAAGTAAGAGTTAAATGTAATACCAGAGAAAACAATGATGCTACAGGAACTAAATAAATGAAAATGAGAACTCATTATTGCTCATGATGATTCTTCCCATATTCTTCCCATATTTTGATCCAAGAGTCTGCTAGAAAGATATACTGTAGCATGGACATAAACTCGGGGTCCCAAACTATGCTCAATTGGGCACACATTTTTTAATTTCTATAAGGTTTAAGACTTGATGATTAAATCATAAATCTGTGTGTGTCTGCATGGGGGTGGGAATGTGTGTTGAGGAGATTTTGCAGAGGTTGACTTCTTTTGTGGGAAAATTTGGGAAACTTCCCTAAGTGAGGTGTCTTTACTTGTGAGTAGGTCTAGAAGTTATTCAAGGTGCTTCATTCTGGCACAGAGATGCACTTCATCAAGTTCTTCTAAAACAGGCTCCTGAGATGTACCAATTGAGAAGCACTGACAGCTCTAGCAGGAGGGTTTCCTCATACCCTGCATTCTTGCCAAACTTCAAACTGTCAAACATATGATTTTCAGAGCCTATTTTTTTCACTGTTAACTCTTGGACAATGATTTTTGACATGGGGAATATCAAATACATGGAACAGGAGTGGGAATTCATTTCTCACAACCTGAGCATTCATCTCCAAGTATCGTATGCACTTATACAGTGAAAATGGTGATGTGGCTAACTCTGACCCAGTGCATATCAAGTGCCAAACCACGTATCCAGAACTCAATTTGTTCTGTCTTATTTAATATTCATTACCAATGCTATCTGAGGAGTTTTATTTAAAATTAGGTTCAATTACAAGAACTAGGAAACAAGGCAGCTCAGGCTTAAAAAGTAGATTTTCCCCCCCTCATTTTCATGTCTTATGGTAGAATGTCGTGGTCATCATTAGTGTTCATCATGTCTTATGGTAGAACGTCGTGGTCATCATTAGTGTTCATCATGTCTTATGGTAGAACTTCGTGGTCATCATTAGTGTAGAATGTCGTGGTCATCATTATTGCTCCACAATATTTCTGATCCAGAGTAGGGTATACTGTGGGATTATACTACTCCATAATCTTGATTATAGACGTTTCCATATGACTTTGCTTAACCAATTAAACGTAAGGAGAAGTAATATGTCATTTCTGGGGAAGAAGTCTTTATGGAGCTAATGCTCACCTCACTCTGCTGATTTTCTCTCACCTCTAATGACAGTGCTCTAACGTGTCTCAAAGATCTTCAATGTCTCAAAACTATGTTTTTATGCTTTTATTTTTCCTTAACCATTGATAAGAGCTTAACTCTTAGCTTGATAAGAGCTTCTTTATATCCCACATGGCCCCTTGATTTAGGTCAAAATGGAGCAAAGCTTCTTACTTTCCCAAGATGGGAAGTAGTTGGGCAAGAAATGAATGTTTCTTTACAGATAGGTTATGTTATGATGTTCCATAGTGTAGGAGACACAGGCCTCCATGTATCTAATAGCTTTAGTGGCTATGGGTTCTGTTCCTATGTACATCTCATGGTCCAAGATGGGTGCTTCAGCCCACACTGTAAGGTCTACATTCTAGCCAGTGGAAATAGTAGAGATTGCTCTTTTAGGATGCTTCTTCTTTTTAAAAAATTTTTAGAATATTATAGAGTATAAATGTTTTTGGTTATGTGGATTGCTTTTGTACTGCTTGAGTCAGGGAGGCAGGGTCTAAATGTGCCCAACACCAAGATAGTGTTCACTGTAGCTATTAGGTATTATTTCACCCACTCTCTCTTCCATCCTCCCACCTGCTTACTTTCTATTGAATTTTACTTCCCTCTATGCACATGAGTGCTGATCGACTAGTTCCAATTTAATGGAGAGTATATTTAGCATTTGTTTCTCTATTCTTTAGATACTTGACTGAGGATAATGATGTCCTGTTCCATCCAAATTTTTGCAAAAGAGATAGTCATTTTTCTTCATGGTTGATTAGTATTCCATGGAGTATGTATGTGTGTATATATATCACATTTTGTTAATCTACTCATGAACTGATGGGTACGTAGGTTGATTCCACATCTTTATAACTATGAATTATGATTCAATGAACATTCAAATGCAATGTTTCTTTTTTTTTTTTTTAAAATAAAATGACTTCCATTCTTTTGGGTAAATGCTGGATCAAATGGTACGTGTAGTTTTAATTCTTTGAAGAATCTCCACATCTGCAACTTTGGGACTTTGTGATGTGGGATAATCTTACCAGGGTTAGATATATCAAGGTTGTTTTCATTTGCATTTTTCTGATGATTAGAGATGATGAGCATTTTATCATGTTTGGGAGCCATTCATCTGTCTTCTTCAGAGAAGGTTCTGTTCTTATCTCTTGCCCTGTGATGGATGGAATTGTTAGCTCTTTTTGTTCTTGTTGATAATTAATTTTAGTTCTATATAGATCCTGGTTATCAAGCCTTTGTAACATGCATACATCTTTTTCCATTCTGAAGGTTGTCTATTTCCTTTGATTGTTGTGTCTTTAGCTGTGTAGAAGCTTTTGCTGGTGTGGATATGAAGACAAGGGAATATTTTTACACTGTTGGTGGGACTGGAAACTAATACAGGCTCTTTGTAAGGAAGCATGAAGAATCCTCAAAGAACTCAAATTAGACCTCCCATTTGATCCTGCAGTCCCATTACTAGGCATCTATACAGAAGAAAAAAATAATTTATCATAAGGACATATGCACTAGATTGTTTATTGCAGCTCAACTGACAATCACCAAAATGTGGAAACAACTCTAAATGCCCATCAACTTAGGAATGGATTAACAAACTATGGTATATTTATACTATGGAATACTATTCAGACATAAAAAATGATGACTTCACATCTTTTGTATTAGCCTGGATGGAGTTGAGACACGTCTTTCTCAGTGAAGTATCACAAGAATGGAAAAGCAAATATCCAATGTACTCATATTAATATGAAGCCAGTAGATGGTCTAATTTATACCCACATAGGAGAAAAACTCAATTCACTTCAAGTTGAGAGGGAGGAAAAAGGAGCGGGAAGAGAGGAGAGGAGGGGGGATTGGGGTCCTGTTGCTGAATGAGCACAATGTAGGGGTATATGGCATACCTTTTTGATGCAGGATGTAACTACATTTGGGACTCTACCTAGTAAATTCAAATATTGTGAGTTTGTTGTTTGTACCCTCATGTTAACCTGAATTTTTTTTTTAAAAAATGTCCATACTATTTTCCATAAAGTTTGTTCTAATTTGTAGTCCAACAGTGTATAATCATTCCCTTTTCTCTGCATCCTTGCCAGCATCTATTGTCTTTAGATTTTTGATGATAGCCATTCTCACTGGGTTTAGGTGATATATAATGGTGGCTTTGATTTGCATTTTTCTGATGATTAGTGACATTGAGCATTTTTCATATGTTTACTGACCATTAGTCTATCTTCTGAAACACTTCTGTTCATGTCTTTTGCCCACTAAGATACTCTTTGAAAATTTCATGCCTTTATTTTTACTTCCATCTATTTTGCTATAACTTACTAACATGACCACACATAGAGACAGAAGAGCCTAAAGAGATTTTTTCCCCCCTGAATTGATAATACTCTTGGCTAAAAAACAGGGCCATTATTTTAAGAGATTGGTAGAACTGATAACTAGAGATACTAGTCATCTCTATAAAGGTGGTTCCTACAGTTAACCACATTTGTAGAGACCAGGAGGGGTTAATTCAGTAAGATCACACAGATTATAACTAGTGTTGCCTGATTAACAGCACAAGCAATATGACTCACAAGCCTGTTTGTTAACTACAAAATACGTTGTCCTAAAAGTGTCTCATAAAATCACCATATATGGGAGAAATGGGAAATTTTAGCTAAATGTACCTTTATTTACAAAATATTCATTACAAATTTTGACAAAATATTTACAAAATATACTCTATGTATTGGGCACTTCTTCAAAAAATCTTGTAATGAATATTTGTAAAGACACATTTAACTACAATTTCCCATTGTCCTTATATATGGCTACTTTATGAACAAATTTTAAGGCACCCTCTATTATACAACTTGCACTCTTCACTTATAAAAAAAAATTCGTTATTTAGTCTTACAAAAAAATTCTATGGAATCAAATTGATTTGACTTTTCTATTTTCTTTCCTGACCCTGAAACTTGGAGGTAACATGTGATTGTAGCTGCCAGTCCTGATATTAACCAGGCTAGTTTTTGAATTCACAGGTTGGGAGCAAAAACAGCTCTGTCAGATCAACCTATCTTCCTTCTTAGTTATCCCCATATTAAAATGCTAGTTCTTGTGCCAGCCTGTAAGTAATGGCTAGGCTTAATAGTTGAGGCAGAATATGATCATAAAAACCTAATTTTGAGTCTTAGAGATCATATTTCATGTAATCATATAATATTCAAACTCCATTTCAAAAGTAGACATAATTTTAAAAAAATTCAGCTTGGCTAGAAAGATTGTTTTATATTTTTCATCCTGTTTTAAGAGTATAGCTGATATTCATAATTCCTTATAACTATTTCCCAAAATTTCTTATACTAATTGATTTATTCTCTTTTTGTAGCCATATTTATCAGCTTTTCTCACTGTTTAGCAAAATGATCAGGAAAACTTTAGTGAAAGATTATGATAATTGTATTAAAATATACTAAATCATTTTTAGTTGCTATTTAGATTATTCTTGGTAAAATCCATTATCTGGACTGAGAATTCTCTTGTTGGGTTTGACATTTGAATATATTTTATATAGAATTATAAAAATCAGAGACACCATATAAATAAAGCTTATTTCTCATTGGAGATTCTGGTTCTATTAAATTACTATGCATAAAAATATAGAAAGCAGACTATAGAGGAAGGAGAAGAAAAAATATATACAGAGAGAAAAACTACTATTTTTTTCTTAGCTCCTGGAAAGTGTCCTGTGCTGTGTCAGTAATTATTTTCACTAAAGTGATAATATTTTGATTCTAAAAGTTATATGGAGCTTGGTAGAAATTGTGTACCTTTCATATCTTGTCCTCAGTAACCCTCTCTCAACTGGCAGAACATAAAGCTGTTAATTAAATAGTTGGTGAGTGTGCAGTGTAAGTTGATTTATGACATTGGAAGGTACATGAATTCCTCAGTTCAGCCAGTTGCAAAATAATTTCCTTTAATCTTCATTTATAGGAATTTTGCTACAGCCTGGGCTAATATTTATGGCCTACTGCCCTATGTAGCAGCCATTTCAAGGCCTTTGGTGGTTGGAGTACTGAGCTGGCAGTCTAGAATTCCAAAGGAAACATTAATGGGAAAGGTATTTAGAAAATGACCATGTAAACATAAAAGAGGTAAAGTCTCCATTTTTTTTTAATGCTGCATAGTATTTCATGGTATACATATACCACAATTTATTAATGGAAAAAAAGTATCCAATGTACTTAGTACTACTGTGAAACCAATTTATAATCACTCACACTTGCATATGAAAAATGAAACACAACTATAGCCTAGGATGAAGGAGGAAAGTGGAGAGAGAGGGGGAGGGGAGTGGGTCAACAAGGGAGGGTTAGTAGGGGGACCACACCTATGGAGCATATTGCAAGTACAACTTGGATCTATCAGGTGTAGAATGCAAATGTCTTAACGCTGTAATTGGGTAAATGAGGTGAAGGCTATGTTGATTAGTAAGATGTAAGAATTCTGATTTGTACAAATAATCAACACATTGAATCCCATAATGGCATAAATGTATTCATGATCTATGTACAAATCACTTAATAATAATAAAAAAAGAAAATGGCAATGAACTAAAGAGCTGTGATGATGAGATTTCTTCTGTGAGTACAGTTCCACGTTCACTCTGATACTGGGAAGCATAAGTGCATCAAGAAACAAAATAAGTACCCAACTCAAAACATTTGTTGAATAGTTCTAATAAATTTCCAAGGAGCCATATTACTAAAATATGGTATATAACCAAAATTCTAATACTTGTGTTGTAATTAAGTTATTAATTTGCATCAAGTTTCAAGAGTAATTTGATAAGGAACAATCAGGCTTTAAAATATTCATGCAAATTCAAAAACAAAGAAAACCACTTTATTTGGTAAATTGGAAGCAATCACGTACTTTTGTGTAGTATTTAGTGGTACCAAAACTAGAGGAACCAAGGCTCTGTTCAATTTTTTTTTTTAACTGTCCATAATACCTTATTTTAGGTAATCATTACAAAACTCTGTGTGGGTGGTAGGTTTATAAAAGAGAATATTCTTTAACATTTCAAAGAGATCATGTGATAATGCTTGAATTCAAACCCAGTCCTTTAAATTTCTGAATTTATAAGAAAAATCATGGCCTCTTAAATACAAAATAATGGTGCAAGGACATGCAGACAATGTTGTGAAAAAAGAAAACCATGTTTTTGAATCCCCCCTTTCCTCTTCTGTGTTTCTCTCCTGTCTTTTACTGTTTCATTCACTGTTTTTTTTTCCTTCTTACGGAGACTTATACCCTACGAGACCTAGATTCTGAAGTATTAAATAAGAATTAAATAATATGAAGAAAGTATTGTTTGTATTGTTTATATTGAATTATATGTTCATGCTCCATAATTATCTGCATTTTAAGTGAGTGTCTGAGACTACATGTTGTATTAATATGAATGTTTGAATCATGAAGAGTGAAATTGCATACTTTATAACTAAAACACTTTCCATCCCTTTATGAATCATTTTGCTTTTTTTTTCCCAAGGTAATTTCTACCAGTAAAAATTTCAAGACAATTTTTACCTGTTCCAGCATCTCTTTTCTTAAGTAAGCAATCTTCCTTTGATGTCTATCATCCCCAGCTAACACTCCTTCAGGAAAAAAAAAAAATTCTGTAGTCACTGTATCTACTTAGTCTTCTCATGTTCTCTCCTCTGCCCACTCCACTTTGGTTTCTTTGGTTTCTACCCCATCACATTACTGAGACCGTTCTTGTCAAGGTCTTCAGTAACATCCATGTTGTTTTATCCTGGGTCATTTGCTTATCTGACCCTCCTTCCTTATCAGCATTTGACTCCCTGGAAGAAGTTCTTCCTCTTTGAAAGAATTTCTTTTGGTCTTGGCTTTAGTAATCCACTCCTTTTTCTTAAGTTCTGAATTTTCTTGTCTGTTTAACTTTTATTCTGTGATCTCTTTATATATATATATATATATATATATATATATATATATATATATATTTTTTTTTTTTTTTTTTTAAGAAAATCTTGAGAGATCACAGTCTTTCAAGTTTTGACAATCTCTCTTTGGACTGACAAATTTATTTCCATATCTTTCAATATCTTTCCATGAACTTATGACTCTCAAATCTTTATTTCCATTTATAATCTTTCCCTGGATACTAAATTCATGTCCAACTGCCTAGTGGACATTTCCATGTGAATGCCTTACAGGTATTTGAGAATAACCATAGCCCAAGTTCTTGATGCCTACCGCCCTACCCTAATCTGCTACCTCTATTCTTTCATATATCAAAAAATGACCCCTTAATGATGTATTCATCAGCTCAGGCAAAGAATTTAGTTAACTTCAATTTTTGTGTTTAGCCTGTTTTCTATATCAAAATGATAAATAGATCCAGTTGACTTTACCTCTAAAAGATATGTCAAATCCTGCTGCTATTTCAATTAACTTTTGGTTTTTTGCTTTTGTCCAAGCCACATCATATTTTAAATGGACTAAAACAATTATTCTCTTTGGTCCTCTTGCTCTACCCTTATGCTCATATAATCCAATCTTCACACAATAACCCAAGTAACTTTCAAGAGTAATTGGATTATATAATTCCTCTCCATTTTAGAAACTGCCCAGAGAGAACAGCAGAAAGAAAATATAAATTTCTGTCCTTCAACTCTGTAAGAAACATTCTATTTAGACAACTGTCTCTACCTTCTGCTGCTGTGAAATCCCATGATTTGTTTTAGATATCACTATTTTGCTAGAGCAGTGACATTTGAAATTCATAAACATTCCTTCTTAATTTCCCTGGCACTGCCCACCTGCTGCACTTATAGACAATCCAATGGCCAAAGAAAGCCCTTAAATTGAGGCACAATAAATTGAGTACTGAGGATTGGAAGTTGAACAAATGCTAGTGAAAAAGTATGGTCAGGCATCAGCAATGTCTGGCCCTGTTGTTGAATCTTCAAGTTAGTCTTCTCTAGTGATCTCAAACATCTGTCCAACATCTTGGGTGTCTAATAGGTACATCAAACTAGCATGTCCAACCTGCTGGATTTCCATTCCTCCAAATATGTTTACCCCTAGAATTCCCCCATTTCTGTAATTTGAAATTCTGATTTTCAAGTTGCTCAGATGAAAACTTCAGATTCATCTTTAATGCTGTTTTTTTTTCTTTTGTACAATACTCCTAAACTGTCAGCTTATCTATACTGTTCCTCATTTCTTCTGCTGCTATCACCATTCCCCTTTGGATTACCACAATTGCCTCCTGACTAGTCTTCCCCTGTTTTTATCTTTGTTCTTGCCCTTCCTATAGTCTTTTATCTATACTCATGTACCAAGCAAAGTGATATTTTAATTTTATTTTTATTTATTTATTTTTTTTTTGTGAGACTGAGCCTCAAGCTGTCACCCTGGACAGAGTGCCATGGCATCACAGCTCACAGCAACCTCCAACTCCTGGGCTCAAGCGAGTCTCCTGCCTCCACCTCCCAAGTAGCTGGGACTACAGGCGCCCG